>PNEQ01118301.1:0-26379 GCA_003012365.1 Medauroidea extradentata
TTAATATTTATAAAGTTAGAGATAAAGGTATGTGTGTAATGTGTACTGTTCATGATCAGTTGATGTCCACTCCTGTAAATTATACTGAACTAATAAGTGCAAGCGATCTAACATTAGTTTACTACAGAAAAATCAATACGTTACCAGAATCGCCAATGTTTTAACTCAATAGGTACTTTATTTGTCACGAAGAAAGATTATTAAGAAATTGGGGGGGGGGGGGGGCGGCAGAAACAAACTTTGCCCCCCTTGAAAAACTTCCTTGATCCAGCACTGGGTGAAATGAGGTGTGGATGGGGAAGTAATGGAAGTAATACCCGGCTGATTGAAGCAGTGAGATCCTTGTTGTCTCGAGTTCGTGGTGCCGTCGGCCCAAGGGACTGCGTGCATAGATGCTAAGAGATTTGTACGGCGAAGGGAGCTGTATAGCCTCTCCCACGCTGTGGTCTGTAGGCCAAGCCACACGCCATAAGTCCTTACCCAATCACAGGGAACACAGGTAACACTCGTAAACGAAATAAGAAGTTTGTGGTAGAATTACTCACCTTTACTCACAAAAGCATACAAAATACTAGGGTGCAGAAGGCATCACTAGCGAAGCGGGCCTGAACCTTTAGCCCGTTCAGTAGGCAGTGCTGATATAATGGCTAGAAACCTGTGGAAATGATAAAGTTGTTTAAGCCCCTCGCGCACGAGCCGGAAGGGGTTGGGGGGCCTCCGGGCCGACAAAATCTAAAACGTTCCAGTTGAAATACTTTAAACTATTGTAATGAAAGTGATTTATATAAAACATATGTGAAAGGCCCGGAGTGCACACGCGAGCTGCCGCCCCTGAACGCGTGCCGATGCCAACTGCCAGTTTCCGGCTCGGAACACCGCAGCGCTACGTCCGAGCGGAGGTGGCGGGGGAAGATACAATTAACACATAAAAATCTACACAGGACTAAAGACATAATTATAAAGAAAATTAAATATTATGCATTGAGCATATCAGAGTCACTAAGTTAAAGAAAGTAACATATTTATGATATGGGGTGCGTTCATAGTGCCCTCGTATAAGGGTGCTTTCAAAATCACACGTCTTACTAAAACGAATACATATATAACACAAGAAGGTTGCCATAAGTACTGATGACTCCAATTAATTAAGAATTACACTGGACACAATTGGCACACTCCGAGGGGTTACACACATACATACACCCACACACACGCTCTCACACAGCACAGTGTCGCTGGAGGGGGTGAGGGTGGCACAGATATCGTGCGACAGACGGGCTACGCCAGAGGATGTGCTTGGCACACGTCAAATGCCCCCCTTCGTGGAGACTGTCTGCCCGCCATGAGTCCTCGTCGTCTTCTTAATAGCAGCAGGAACAAACCCGCCGGCGTTGTCGACAGGGCCGTAAGTGATAATGTTGTTCGTTCTTGATTTCGCCGCAATTCAGTTGCCTCGAAACGTCGTCCTTGCTTGTGCCTGGTGAAGCCGGAACATCGGCACAGGTGGGGCGCACACGTGTGTATGTGCGCTGGCGCTTCTTGCAGCGAATCAGCTGTTCTCCTTCTCCGTCGATGTTTTCATCATCCCCATCAATGACGTCACAGAGTGGCCGGAACCACGCTCGCCTGGTGAGCTCTGGGAGAAGGGTCGGAGGGGTGAGTGGCAGGCATGCCAGCTCAATTCCCTTTGTCGGCGTCGTCCTCTGTGTATCGTTTACGAGCACTGTCATCCTTATCTGCTCATCTGCGAGGTTCGCAGAGGACGCCCGCATCATGGGTGGCGTCTCTTGATTCTCTTGCGCAGCTATGGCAGCTGGTGGCACCACTGTAATAGGCCCTTGCGTCGAAGAACTGGCTCCATCGAGGGTGTCAGCTGAGTGAGGCGCCGCGAAGCTAAGCGTCGCAGTGCTGACAGGCGCAGGGTTGACACTAGAATGCCGCAATGTTAGTGGACACAGAGACGTCTGTGAAGAAGGGGATCGTCCTCCCAACTGAGTGTCGACTTCAGACTGTCGGGGCGTCAGGACGCCCGGCGTCGATATGCCGATCCCTCGTGGGACTGTTTCCCCATCAATCTCATCCAGGTTGGTAGACGCTGTTACGTCGGGCGCGGGCTCCTCACCCGGGGGCGGCGCCTGGACGTCGGTGTCATGTTTATCAGCCAGTCGTATATCGTCGCGGTGGACGGCAACTCGTAGGCGTTGGCTGAATCGCACTAAATAGGTAGTTTTTCCTAGACGGCGGTCAATGGTGTGTGGTCCGGTCCACTTTGCTGCCAGTCCTGCGCAAAAATTGATTTTGCTAGCTGACTGAGGGTGGGTGTGGACATAAACACATTATCCGGGTCGCAGCTGTTTTGGCGGGCGTGAAGTGGTAGACACCCATTGTTGTATAAATTGTTGTTGGTGGTCACGTACCTCACGCCTCTCTTTTGCACACTGTTCACGCTGTGCGTCACTGTTCTCTGGACTATCGTGGTCATTTGTCTGAGGGCACTGGAGCTCGCCTGTAGAATGGCAGCAGGTGACTTTCACGCGGCAGCGTTTACACGACGTCTCATGGTAAACAACGCCGCTGGCAAATGTTCCGCCCAACTGCGGTGATTATCTCCCACTCGCAAGCGCAGTTGTGTTTTCAAATCTTGGTTACGTCTCTCTGTGGGGTTGGTTCGAGGATGGTAAACCGCCGTTCTCATGGGAGCCACGTCCCACGCAGTACACGCATCTCGCCACTTTCTTCCAGTGAACTAGGCTCCATTATCTGTAAGCAAGTACTTTGAGTAGCCCCAGCGAGGAAAGAATTCAGAATTCAAGGTCTTGATAATAGTGTTCGTGCGTGCACTGGAAATCGCGTACGCTTCGGTCCAACGCGAAAACAAGTCCGTTGCGACTAGCACGAATCGCTTGCCGTTGGGCGTGCGAGGGTACGGGCGCATTAAGTCGAGCGCTACAGTTTGAAAAGGTTCGGTGGGAACACGTGCTTGCTGTTGTTGCCAGCCATCAGTCCGGCGTTACTTGAAACAATTGCACTTAACACACTTGTGCACATACTCCCGCATGTTGCGTGCTATACCAGGCCAATAGAAGGTGTCATGGGCGTTATTCAGAGTCTGCTGTGCTCCCGGGTGACCTGCTGTGGCTCTGTCGTAAACATAGTGCAGCACATCAGCACGTACACTAGTTGGGACGAACAGAGACCATCAGTCACGAGCCTTCGGCGAACAGGACTCGACGCAATTGTCGACCACTCTCCAGCGCTCCTTTACCCCAGCGGTGCAGCGCTCCCGGTACTTCTGTGACACCGGACATTGTCCTTGGGCGCGTACGACACGGTCGTACAAGTCGAACAGCGGTATTTCGCTTTCTACACTGACCTCATTAAGGTTGATGCTGTTGGTGTCTACAGGTCCAGTCGGGGGTAGGATGTCCTCCCACTCGGCGTCGTCAACGGCGATGACACCAGTACATGGAGACCTCGACAGTTCTCTTTGCCGGGAACGTGCTCGACGTTAAAGTCGTATGCCTGTAGTCGTAAGGACCACCGAGCCAGCTTGCTGCGGGCCTCTCGCATTGAATGCAGCCACGTGAGGAATCGGTTATCCATCCTCAGTGTAAAGCGACAGTACTCCAGATATGGACGGTACCGCTTTACAGCCCAGATGACAGCGAGGCGTTCCCTCTCGTTCACATCGTAGCGACGCTCTGTAGTGCCAAACTTCGCGGCTAGCATAGTCGATGACACGCCGTCTGTCATCGTCGTCCAGTTGGTACAAGACCGCACCCAGGCCTTCCTGACTCGCATCAGTTTGCAGAATGAGTCGTTTTGTTGGGTCGTACTTGGCCAGGGTAGGGCAGGTCCTGAAACGTTGTTTGATTTGGGTTAATGCCTCTTCTGCTTCAGCAGGGGCGTCCTTGTGGCTACAGGGGGGGGGGGAGGAATGCCCCCCTGGATTTCATCAGCTATTTCCTCGTACGAGGCTGCTGGTACTTTCGTATGATACAGAGGTGTTCGAAATCAGGGCGGTTACCCTCAGCATCGACGATGTGTCCCAGAAAGTGAACAGTGGTTTTGCCGAGGTGACATTTAGGTACTGCAGCCGTTAATCCATTTACTGTGAGTCATTCGAGAACCAGAGACAGATGACGGTGGTGTTCTTCCCAAGTTTCCGACCAGACAACTACATCGTCCAGATAGGCCAGCGCGAATTCACCGATGAAGCCATCCAGTACGCGCACCATCATACTCTGGAATGTGGTAGGTGCACACTTCAGGCCGAAGGGCATCACTTAAAACTGGTACCGGCCTCCATCGGCTGTTGTGAATGCTGTCTTATGGCGTTCTGTGGGTCTGACCAGGACCTGCCAGTATCCCCTCCGGAGGTCGAGGGTTGATAAAACCTTGGCTTGGCCCAAGGTTGCAAGGGCGTCTCTTATGTTGATATACGGGGGGGGAGGGGGGTTGCAGATTTGGTTACCTGGTTGACAGCACGGAAATCGACACAGAAACGCCAAGTCCCATCCTTCTTGTGTGCAAGTGAGACGGCGGAGTTGTAGCGACTGTCAGATGGCCCGATAACTCCATCACGGAGCATCTCTTGCACTTGCTCTTTGATTATCCGAGCTTGGTGTGGTAGGTAGCTGCGTGGTGGTTCATGTATGTGTTTGTCATGCTCCAGCTCGATGACGTGTTCAGTGACAGTGGTACGTCGCAGCATGTCGTGGGTAGCAAACACATCGCGTCTCTCGTCCAACATGTGCTGGAAGGCTTCAACGAACTGCGGCGGCACGTCGTTGTCGATATCCGTCAGTGAGATAGATGGCACAGTACTTGGAGGATGCGGGTGTAGAGCCTTTCTGTAAGGCCAAATTGAATCCGGCGGGCGGCTGGCTCCACTACGGTATTTTTTTTCAGTGAGCCACGGGAGCCCCAGAATAACTGCCTCATATAACTCTTCGGACACAATTACTGACGTCACTGTCTCTAAATCACGTATGCCGACGGTAATGTCGACGACACCAGCAGGTCGGCACTCCTGATTGTATGTGGCTAGTTTAATGATTTGATTGCATGGTCTGATAGTACTATTTTGCACGAAACGGTGATGACAGAAATTATGTGTGGCTGCTGTGTCTATGAGAGCTAAACATGGGACCTTGTTTACACGCACTGGTATAGTGATACACTGGTTTTGTGAACTGCACATCTGATTAAGAAAAATTTGTTGTGGAGTCAATACTGAGGTGTTTTTGCCTGGCAATGGGGAGGCGGGAACATCCGGTTCCCGTTCCCTATTTACTCGTTTTCCAGCCTCGAATCCTTGCCGTATAATGTATCGCGAAAGATCAACGTCCGATGGGGGCAGTCCTTGTGCCAGTGATACTGGCCGTCGGGACAGTATTGGCACAGTGTTCGCGGTGGTTTGTTGTAGTCTGGCCACGTGCGTTGGTCACGACGCAGGGTATTCACTAGGTGCCCTTGGCGATTCACTGTTTTGGGCTGTCACTACCTGCTTCGGGTGTCTTGTCATATCTGGCTGTTTGTGCAGCCCGCCGATGTCGCGCGAATCGCGGAAGCGCAGCACGGATGATAACAAACTACGTGTCATGGAAAGCATGTTCCGTTCTAACACTGCAGTGGTCTTAAGGAACCCGTCTAGGCCACTATGTACTAGCGGAAAGATGGCGTGACGGAACTGGGGCAAGGTCGTCTCTGCTGCCAATAGTAGCACATCATTTTCCAGTAAGAGGTTGGAATCTCTGCACCGTGTGTACCTTCCTAGCGAGGAAGGCGGTGACTGACTCGCCCTCTCGCTGCTCCTCGAACGTAAGTCGACTCTGCATCTGGATCGAATAGTAGGCATCACTAAACATCCGCTGGTAGGCTGCGTTAAACTCTGCCCACATCATACCGTACCTCTTGATGGCTCGCCACCAAGCACTTGCTTGACCTTGAAGTCGGTCACCAACACACTGAGGCCACTCAGCTGGGCTAACGCTGTATCACTGTAGTCGCGTGATAATGTCCTTGATAAACTCACAGGGGTCCTTGTGACCTAGCACTGCAAAGGGCGGCAACACCTGGAACTTGGCTGGCGTCGGTAGTTCCGTAATGTATGGCACAGCTGACATTTTGGGGGGCATCCGTAAAGCTGCCGGAAGTGGAGCCATAGGAGCTGGTGTGCACGTCTGAGGTGTTCGAAGGTACTGGACTACGTGGGAATAGTGGTGTTCGCCAAAGTCGACGGTGGTATGCGGACCTCAGGTTGACGTGGTGGTGTTGGTATGACACACGCCGTCTGGTCGTCCAACCAACGCTCGGGCTCACAGGTCCAACATGAATATTGTTGACACTGTACAGTTAGACGTTGAGGTAGCGGTAGGCAGTCCAGGTGATCCGTCTGTCGGCAGCGCCAGCAGGTGACCACGTCATCATCAGAAGACAAACACAGTGGTTGCTGACATGACATAGGCGGTGCATGATGTGGACTTGTCTTGACTTCCTCCGGGACACCCTCACGTTTCACCGTGACAGGAGGCGAGCATTGTTGACATGCGCCACCACCGGCTAATGCGTTGGCCACTTCGAGTGTCAAGCAGGTTTCATGGTATATGCACGTGCACCTATTGTACATTACAGTTGGGGGTCCCGTGGCGAGACACAATATACTGTCGCAGTTTTGCATTTTTTTGTGTTCTGGCATTATACTGACCTGGTCCCCGTCCGTGAAATTTAAGGATGCAGTGAAAAATTTCGACAGGTGTTGATTGCTCTCCGCCGCATGTACATCCGCAGGAGTATCGGCGGACACCACGCGCGGGAACGCGACGCGGAAGTCACGGTTGTTTTGTTCTGATTCAGGAATATACCGTACCACCGTGGTAGACTGTAACAGGAGTGAATCATTTGGTCTTTGGTAGATAACAGCTGTCCACAATCACCACAGATGCAGTCGAAAAAAACTGGGCTTTGCTTATTGTCCATTTTTATAACACAGTTGTTCAAACACGGTACACCACGTGATGCACGGCGCGGCACGGCAACTCTACACGTGTTGGAGGGGGGAGGAGTGTGCGGCTCAGCACCTAGCCTCGCTCCAGTCCCGTCGCGCGCGGATAAGTTGACCTTGGTGGCTGACACGTTCCAGTCCGTGAGGGGTGGGGAGGCGCTAGCATGTCGCGATTTCTCGGCGTGTCCCAGATGGTGGACTAACCGCGTCACAGTGAAAAAAATGGCGAAGGCTGTTGGCGTCCTTTTCCCCATGCCATCTGGGCGCTGTAAAACTGTCCTGTTTCCTGTAGCAGTTGCAGCACGCAGCTTTAGTTGTGGGGGTGCACTGTTGTGGTAACAAAAACAGACTAGTGTTATCTTAGGCAGAATGGCGGTATTGTAATCAATTGAAAGTGTAATATTTGTAGTCGCATTAAAACCAAGTTTCATAATGGTGGTAAATCAGTCAGTAATTACAACCTGAACATTTAACAAGGGCCTAAAGTGACAGATGTGTGACGCAATTAGATAAAAAATTATGTATATATTTTGTGTTTGTACTGGTATTAATTTGAGTGACACAGTTTGGAAATTCACGTAAGTTATTTTATAGTGTAGGCTTTCATCTTACAGCGATTCGTAAATCATCAAATCGTGATACATTACTTCCAAATAATGCAGTGCTAATGTGTAGTGAACACGAGTGGCTTTCGTACAACAGCGCTGCAATAAAATTAATTAGGCTTAGATGATTGCAAGTTCACCGAGAAAGGCTTAAGATATTATGTATAGACAGCAACAACAGTCTCACGAAAGACTTTAAACTAACATGTTAGTCTACCCATTTCACAAAATAAAGAGAATCCTGTCAGAATCACTCTTAAATATAAAGCACGTGTAATGTGGAAACAAGAGAAAGATGTGATGTTGAAATACGCCATCCAATCAAGGAAAATAAAGAGGTAATTTACATGCTCTCGGCAATTAGTGAAACAGGTATTTGCTAAACATTTTCGCTATTTATTTCTGTTTTTGCATTTAAGGCTACAATTACCTCGTCAACTAACTGACGCGGACCAAGCAGCGTGCCCTTCTAAACTGCCCGTCGTATTCACAACGCACTGAGGGAACACGTCCGGCATCCAGTACTACCGCCACATATGGGAACGCGCCCGGCAACGGTGTCACAAGAGGCCACGGCGTCCAGACGCCGCCAAATGCAGCGCCCATGTATAGCTGAGCCCCCTGAAACCACGAGCCATTGGTAGGAATGTGCCCGTTAAGCCTAAACCTAGTAAAACACCACGGGAACCCTTAATAGCAGACTGTCAAGCGCGATTTTATAGTGAACGACAAATGGACACAGAATCGACAGAGGTTCATAGCCACGAAAATCCAGCTGTTCCGGCGCATCTATCCAACCACGCCGCCGGAGGACGCACTAAGCAGCATAACCCCACGTCTGCGACTAGAACTCCAACCATTTTTGGCAGAAGTGAAGGGTGAAAGTGTGGAGGGATACGTTCGTCGAGCAATCATCACCGACAGGGCCGTCAATCGGCTGAGGGGATGTCCATTACAGACACTAAGACGGGCGGATGAGGAGGCCACCATCACCAGAAATATGCACGATAGCAGCACACCAACGGGCAGAAGACAACAACTCGCGATTAAGGCGCAGCAGTCTGCTGACCCTGCGTCCGCCCCACAACTCTCGCAACAAGATATTCGACCGCTACAGTGCCACACCTGCCCAGCGAACACGTTTCACTGGCGCCGGGACTGCCCTGTTAGGAATGCCACATGCCCGCCGTCGGGAAACGCCTAAGGTGGGTAGGCAGGCCAGCTGCTGACCTCCCTGCTGTCAATCGCCAGACACACCTGATCACGACCAACATCGACTCAGAGCCATTTTTGGGACAACTAACCGTCGAGGAGGATCAGTTCCTCCGCATCCCGATCGAAGTCAACAACCAACCAACTGCTGCATTAGTTGATACTGCCGCCAGCCAGACGTTCGTCACATCCACACTCGTTAATCCATCACAGATCCGACCTGGACCCTGCATGCTACAGCTGGCCACCAGAGGGAAGCACAGTGCCACACAGGGCGCAACCGACCTGACGATCAGGATACGCGACCAGACGTCTCAAGTCGAAGCCTTGGTCGTGGACGGCCTACGAGAGCCCATAGTACTGGGGCAACCATGGCTGCAGCAACAAGCAGCAGTGATAGAGGTCGCGGCGAAGAGGGTACACGTGGGAGCCGGGGAACGGCAAACAGTGTATGCTGTCGACCAGCGGCCGAATACCAACCAACACACGATTCACCTGGGCGACCTGGACAACGATGTCCCAGCCGAATAAAAGACAGCGATACAAGCTCTCTTGGATGAGTGGAAAGATGTCTTCGCTTTCTCCGACCTACTTCAGACAACCATAGCAGCTAAGCACCCACAAACTGAGACACCTCTCCAAGACGAGAGTGACAAACAGTCGCAAAGCAGATGTGACAAGACTCCGGGACTGGCGTTACTTCTCCCGTCGACGCCAGGTGTCATAACACCACCGCAGGAAGCCGAACCAATAGTGACCATGCCTGATGAGGAACAGCCGAGACTCCAACCCATCGTCCGGGAAGTGAGGTAACTGGATGCGCCACTAGAGAGTACGACTTTTACCATACACATCGAGGAACCAGAAGAGTCGCCTCAATGCCAACCACAACGCCGACGCAGCAGGCAACCCCAGTTACACTTGTCCGAGCCTGCACAAATGGCCAGCAGGAAGGGGTCAACTACGAACCGAGGAACGAACGAAAATGCAGACACTGAGCACCTGCCTGGTTTTGTCCTCGTGTTCGCCGCTTTCCGGAGTGGGGCGTGGTTGGTGGCCCTCAATCATCGACACCTACTGTACAGACGTCAGTGGCAGAACGTCAGGACGTAAAGACCACAACATCCCAGGACATGCTGGTGTTACCGAGGGCCGGCACCCCAATGTCTACTCGCTCGATCCATACCAACAGACACCGAAGGGAGCCCTACAACCTACGACCTCGCCCACGACAGAAACAGCAGACCTGCTGTGCACCACCAGATGACTCAGGAGATGAAGCCGAAGACTTCGACCCACAGCAGACCCTAGTGTTCAGATGTCGGTGGGGGGGGGGACACCAGCAGCAAAGTACACAGGCGAATGCACACACCCGCCGTGACCAGTCGTCTTCAGGAGGGGGGCGTATGTCGTCGTACCAGGCCACAGGCCAGGTGGAGTTGCACCTGGTGCGGCATGTGTTCGCAGAGTGTTTCGGTGGCAGGTGTGCGCTGTTTGGTAATGGCAGATGTGCGGTACTTGAGTGTGTGTGGCGGATCAGTGACGGCGGCAGGGCTTGTGGGAACTTGATACCGACGTGCAACACCTGCCATCCCAGCCGCCGCACGACCATCTGCCATTGCAGGACAGATGGCTTTGCTGACCCTCCCTCTACCGGGGCATGAAGAAGGCAGTCTGGAAGTAGCGGCTGCGACGGAAGGAACTAGAGACGTGGTGTGCTTCGGGACTCTGATTCGTCCAGCGAGAAACGTAACGCGCGTGTGCAACTATCCAGCCCAGTGTTTTACTTTGTTTCGCCATTTGGAACTGGCTCGCTTAAGGCTCTAAGGTATGGGGGTGTGGACTGCCCCATAAGTGTCCATGTAAGGTGTAGTTTTCTCCAGATTCTCCCTGTTTTTTCACGATCCGCGGCTGTTTCAACTCGCCAGGTGAGAGAGGGGCACGCCGGCACCAACAGACCACGACCCATCAAGCCTCGTGTTCCCGGCTACACGCCTAACCGGGTGGCACCCAGAGCATTTCAACGCAGCTCCGTTTCTACCTCACTCTCACCGGACACGGCATCAACATAATATGCAAATTTCCTGTAACCCCTTACTTTACATACTACTATAACTGTGTGGAACATATCTTCAATACATACATGGTGTTGATGTGAGCGGGGGTTGCGGTGAGGGTAAAATAGACTGATGATTATCCGGTGAAGAGAGTATTAGAATTTATCCTGCACTGCAAATGAGAGTGAGGACAGGTTGCCTGGTAGCGCCAGCTCATGTTGTGTAAAGACGAGCACCTCGGTAAGTTAGGTCGTGCGGCTGACGGCAATGGTGTTGAAAAAATATTCTCTCCCGCTTGATGTCGTGTTTCGCAGGGGACTCTTTAGACGTTCCCCACACCTCGATGCACACAACAAAAGCACTCGCCAGGTATATAGGGCACCTGGATGCCCACGCTGAGAATACGCAAGTCACTTAATAAAATCTGCGAGTTTTGAGGACACCAGAACATTAAGATCGTGAAGCGGCAAGCCAATAAAGACCACGTTACTTATGGGAGTGAAGCTTTATCGGAACATCTCTGTAATCCAAACAGTATACACTCAAATGCAGGCGACAAAAGTGGGTCCAGACCTAGCCTGTATTAGGGACGAAACTGCGTGTGAAAAGCTAGCCACATGGGTTAGAGAGATAAATTGAATACTGAAGCCTCTGGGCGCAATGAGTTGCAGAAGGAAGGGGTTACTCCGGCACTGAAGTTAATTAAGCAAAAATGTTCCAGACAAATAAAAATGCTACTGATACACTAAAAGCTTGAACAAAGATGAGATGATGCCAGAGTGACACGAAGCAGACCACCTTCAGACGCAGCTTATCGCTAACTGTCGAACGCTTGGCGGGCTTCCTGCGACAGCAGCAGGTTCGTGCCAAACATTCGTCAAAATACAAAATACACTTCTAAAACACAGAATAAAGAGTCAGTAAATTTTAAAATATTATGTTTGCTGCTTAGAGTCCCACACATCTTCGGGGAACATTTATATTTAAATATTACAAATTTTAAATTAAATTTTATTGGATTGTGGTCATACACCATTGCTCATGTTTAGGTGATCAAACCTGTGTTGAATGACAAAGTACGAAAACAAACAAGAAATAAACAAATATAAAATGCACACAAAAATATAAAAAAAGCAATCCCAAAGGAATTCTGTCAATTTTTTTTCCAAAATAAAAGTTACATCAGACAACAAAGAATTCTAGAAATGGAATTCAGTTGAATATTGACACAACACCCAGACACAAAAGACAGACACAAATATAGAACCATATTCCCAATATGAAACAAGATGGAAATAGACTAAAAACAGAGAACAGTGGACAACAAACACAAGATATAGACAACAGAAGTTAAAAGAATTAAACCACCATGTGTAGGTGTAACCCACGTTCCCTATTTCACTCTGGTGTTGTTGGAGCACGTGGCACACTGTAAAAGTGTTATCATAGTGGACTTAGGAAACACACCAATGGATGGTGCACATGATTTATCAGTGCACACACTGGCACTACCCGGCATCACGGGGGAGGTGCCTGGACACTTCCTAGGTCCACGTGGCCGGGTGTGTATGTGCAGGCAGTGCTGCCGCCTCGGTCGCTCCAAATGGGTGGCGCTAAGTGCACGACGGGCTTCTGTAGAGGAGATGAAGAATGGTCCGAGTCAACTTTAAATTGCCACTAAGTTAATCCCAAACACTAATAAATTGTGTTGTAATTAAATATTTGATATATTACACGTTATATATACAACTGTTAAACATTTACATAAACCAGTTGCTTATCCAATAAATTAATACTATATTTGTTGTGATTTTATGTGATAAATTTTTAGCAGTTGTTAATGTCTTCATATTTGCTATAGGACATAAGATAATATTTGTGAATTCATTTGTTGTTAACCTGTGAACCCTCTGAAACTAACGTAACAGCGTACATAGAGGCCAACTTGGTTTACTGTAGCCTAATTTGTACAACATAAAATTTCTTTGCTGAAACAGTTAAACGTGGTTTACTAGTAAAAACCCATCAAATAGACACAAAACCATATTTGCTTACTTTAAAACAAAACAATAAATTTAAAAATCACAGCATCAGAACTCCAGTAATGGTAGCCAAACCTACAAAGTAAGTGGCTCGTAACATATCCTTTGCTGATTCCCATTTGTGGCCGAAGCTTGGTGTTGTTGTTTGCTCTAGTATTCTTGGCACTTTGCGCACAATAGATAGTTGAGGCTCCAAAAGATCATACTTGTCAATATCTTCCGACATCTCCAACCAAAATTTTTCGAAACTCTCTTCTGTTCGAATGCTTCTCGAATTTTCAATCACTAGTTGGATGGATTCACGCGCAGCACTTACACTTATTGTAATCTGAAAAATTTGAATACAGATGAGTAAAAAGAAATACGTACATGGAACCTTTTTCTAACTGCTCACGAAGTCCTTTAGCTTTGCTTCCTAATGTTGCATTTGGACCAGAGTCAAGTTGATCAAGAAATTCCAGAACAGAAGAATAACTATTAAGGAGACCACTTATGGAACGCACTCATACCGTCCATCTAGTAGGACACAAAGATCTAGGAGGAGTGTTGACACACACACCAGAAACCTCATCTTCACAAATGTTAGAGAAAAGTGTCTTTCTTTTAGGAGATGACTGTAGCAATACTCCAATGTCATTAGTGGTTTGTAGAGCATCACGAAGAAGGGGAATATTCTTTACACAATCTTGAAGTGCCAAATTCAAACTGTGGTTCCCGCAGTGTACATATATGGCTAGGGGCTGTTGCATTTGTATAATGGTTTTCAAACCCTAAACCCGCCATCATGTTACTTGCTCCATCGTAACACTGGCCCCTTAAATCACTGAAAGAGAGACCAAAACGTGTGATCACATCTGTTGTTATTTTCGAAATATTGTGGTCTGTAGTTGAACTTGTTTCATACAAACGAAGAAAAAGTTCTTGAGGTTGAAAATTTTCAACTATTCGTAAATTAATTGATACCTGTTCTTTACAACTTACAATGCACGATTCATCCACAATTAAACTAAAGAAACCAGCTCAGTTTCACTTTCGTCACTATTTCCCTTAAAATCATGTGGAACATTAATTCACTCATTTCATTTTGAATGTCGTGGGATGTATAATGTTCTTTTATCTTCAAAAAATCTGCCAATTGAGGTACGTCACCAACTCTTAATTTGTTTAGTTGAGCTAGATTACCCTTTTCTTCAGCATGCCCTCTGAATGCCATCCCCTGACGACCTAGGTATCGCATAAAACTTAAAATTTTTTTAGGGCAATGCTAGCAGCCATTTGTTGTGTTGCATAAACCTTGCTCGACTAGCTGGAAACTGGCATCGCCTTGAGGCTAACTATTTTGAGAACACTCTCTTTATGAAGTGAACTATTCTGGTGTGCCATCAATCTCTCTGCACCTTTTTTCCAATTATAAAAACCAGTATCACTTTCACTTAAAAAACTTGATGTCGTCTCGTTTGAATTTTTCTGCGAATTCAGAATAAGTTTTCTTTCAAGTGAATTTTTACAGACGAAACACGTTGATCTTTTTGTTCCATTTTCAAAATGTATCCATGGTAATTCTTGAAACCATTTCCCATGGAAATTAAAGGCATCCTTGCCAGAAATACGTGGTGGGATATCATTAATATCCGGATGATAAGGAAGGAGACACGAAGCTGCTGAAAACTAAACGTTAGCGCAAGTTGCCGGTGACTCTTCTTTGTGGTATTTCGACGACAATGGTTGTGAGCACAACGGTGAAGTTGATTCATTACTTGGCTTTAACGTTTAGTTTTCTGCTCCGCATGCATCTGTTCTATTCGTGTAATTCCTGTCTGAAAATAACAGTTTCACATTTAAATATTTGCGTACATACTGAGGGGATTGCACTTTAAAGGAGTAGTTATGAGGTACGAAAACACCACAAATTGAACTTCCTGTAAATAAGACAAATAACAACTTTTGCGGGCAGATACGAAATATTTAAATTCTAGCATAGCATTAATAATATGTATCTGCATTGTTGGGAAAGTTACTAATAAAAAAAGGTAAGCGTTTTATAAAAGGTTTTTCAATTTGTGTTGATATTTTAAAAGTTTTAAAAAACACTTTTTCCAAATGATAATGGTTCAAAATGAGACTATAATTTTTACGGGAGAGTCCCACAAAACACGTCAGCTATCGGCATCGTCTCAGCACAATTTCCATATATGCACGAACATCCAGCGGGGATCTGAACCCACAACCCAAACAGTACGTACACATATATAATAGTTTCGCCTCAAAATGTATTACTAAACATGCTGCTAGGCGTTTCAAATGCAAATAGGGAGACCCCTTAATAACACCAGAAAAATGCTGTAACTCAAAAAAAAATTTAATGCTGTAGCAAAATATCTGCCTGCAAACGTGGCTTTTTAGCAGCACAGCAAACAAGCCACTTCTCTATGGTACACACGCTTAGAAGTAAAAAGTAATTCTTAAATGTAAAAACGTAAACAGCACACAATAATTAACCCCAAAGCACAAATCTCAATAAATTCACTCGGCAGACAAAGCAAGACAAGATAACTAACAGGGCAATTTCGCAAACCCATGGCAACATCCTCTTTTCCCTCCCCCTCTTTTTCAACCAGTTGAAACCCTTGAAACTTTGCTTCCTCTTTCCATAGTGTCTGACTTATTATCTGGTATTTCAAGGTTCTGGGAAACCTTAGCTCCGATTTAGTTGATGACAGCTCTTGTTTATCTTCCGTTAACAGTGGAATTCAACACAGCGTTTCTTGTTAAATACTTTCTTTTGTTGAATGTAGACATTAAAACTTAGGGTGGGTACAAATGCCTATACTGTCCCACCCCCTTGTTCTACAGGGGCTGATGATGGCAGAACGATTGGCCGGGAGAACAGCTGGAACATGGCCGGCACGGTTGCTTGCGCTGGGAGGAACAGCGGTGCAGTGGCGGCATTCGGGTCCGCTCGGGCAGGCTTGGCTCGGATCCGGTCTGGCTGGCTTGGAAGACGCAGGTTGTGTGGTGCTCAAACATGCACTCACTGTCTTTTGTCCTGGCGTTAGTGATGGATGGGCAGAATCGGATAATTTTTATAATCAATTGTTTCCAATTTATGTTGAAAGGATCGATTAATCATATGGTTCCCGAATACTACTCACTTCTCACATTATAGCTACTTGGCTGCAACGAATTTCGGCTAATGTTAAAAACAAATCAGCAGACTCATCAGAAGTAATCTTTATGTATATTCTTCCGTTTCTACAGGGGCTGCTGTTTGAGGATCATTCAATTTTTTTTACTGATTAACTTAATATCAAATGTCAAGAAATTGTTTTGATGATATTTCAGTTAATACCAAAATTATATAAAACAGCGAATAAATAAATCAGTTTTTTCTACTTATTGTGGTAAAATATTAAACATATGGGTGTTATACCAGCTACTAATGTGTGTCTAATATATGCGCCCAGTGAGTTAAAATTTTGGTAGCAATGAGAGACAGTGCCCACCAATTTCACGTACATTTTTGTTCTGCATGCTTCTAACAGTAAAATTACAAACTTACATTATTACTACATGTATAAATTTATATACTGATTATTACATTTCTTATTATATTGCAAAACTCAATGACAATAAGGGTTCAACTAATGGAACTTTGCAGAAAAAAATGCAACAATTTTACAATTTGAAAATGGTAACGGGAAGATTGGATGGCAGGAGAGGTGTAAACAGGTCCTTATTAATTTTACAAAGGTAGCGTTTTTTTAAAATTTGATGAATGGTACCATGAGTATTTGTAAAATCAGGGGTCTAGTGTATTATGTGAAGAAGCTAAGTAAATACTTAATATTTCAGTTTGTACATCTGTTGAGTACGTATGTGTTTATATATTATAGAGAGAGAGAGAGAGATAGAGAGATAGAAAGAGAGAGAGAGATAGAGAGAGAGAGAGAGAGAGAGAGAGAGAGAGAGAGAGAGAGAGAGTTTGCAACTGCATATTTTAGTTGGAAGATCTGTAAATGAGTGGCTCACTAAATGTATTCTTTACACATGCACACATTTTAAAATTACAGTTGTAACTGTCCTTTTAAGTCACAAGACTCTACTGAATGATGTAGCTATCATTTAATACAGTAAGTTTCAAGACCCTTCTGAAAAGTAGCCTAAGGGCGGGTTTCACAATGTCTGTTTAAAGTACTGGTTATGCGTCGGCAGCCACACCGTAGTCAGCCATGTCTCTTTGCCCGAGGAAGCTGCTCTAAGCAGCGAAACGTCGCGATACGTGCTTCCGTGATTATGTGTCGTCCTATTTGTGTGTATCTGTCAAGTACTAAAACGTGAGTACTTGTGCTTCTGTGTTTAGTACATACTGATAGCCTAGCTGCCTTTTCCTTCCTTTTACATTACCATATGATAAATATAAATAAACTAAACTTTTAACTACTGGTTAAAACAATAGTGTTTCTGAAACCGCTTTTCTGTTATGATTAGCTAAATGCTGGTTAAAGTAAATTTGGCAACCATGCAGTTATGTTTCATGTGGTGACTGGGCGTTGATTTTTTTTTAAGTTGTGTTTAACATTGGCTTGTAAACAATGGATGAAAGAGCTTAAACGCTCCTATTGTGGAATGTAAAAAAAAAAAAAAAAAAAAAACAGATGCAGTGCTGTGGAAACAGAAAGAGGAATATTGGAAGACAGTTGCAGCCGAGTTAAGCACTTTTTCGGGTGTGTGTCCACTTACCGGCAGCATTTTAAAAGCTATGTAAGAAAACATAAAAGTTTGACATGAAAAAAGAACAGCAAAGAGTGTATGCTCTTCAAAGCGTGATGTGGATTGCCACCGAAAGTTACTTCAACAGATTTGTACTAGAAAGTCAAAATTCATAATAAACGTGGACGAAAGTACGCAGAATTGTAGTAAAAATTTCTACTTTGTTTCACAGTTAATAGTTCAGCTTTGAGGTACCGATTATATTTGTGTAAAATTACTGCAAAAGACTTTCTCTATGTTTTTGTTATTTATATTCGGCGAGCATTAACAAATGAATGAAGTCAAATATTAATTTAAGATATCTTTTCAGTAACGACAATCTTCATTATAAAATTTCCGGCTTTGAAAATTTTACTGCTATTTGTTGTCATGTATGAATAGTTAAATTAAAAATAGTTTGGATGCAAGTTATGTTGCATTTAATTTTCTTTATGTTCTACCAAAAAAAAACTATGCATTTTGCATGTTTATTTACAAAAAAAGTGGGTCTTCTGTGTAATCTAACCATAACTAACCTTTTCCTCACAACACTTAAAACAAAAACAGAAAACAATAAGAACATACATTTTATAAGCTAAACAGTTATTAATGTTAACACATGAAACACGTTTCTCACAATAGCAGGTAAGTTAGTATTTTTGTGTAAATAAAATATCTTTAATCGACGAGAAATTCTTCGGTTTGGGAATATCAATAATTACTTTTTTATCTTTTACTATTAAAATAAAGTACACAAAATAAAGTTAAAGGATAAATGAAAAAAATTTTTAGTGCACAGACTGTATTACATAATTACAGTAGAACCCAGATTTAAACAAAATGCCTCTGGGGCCCGAAAATGTTTACTCTAAAATCAATGTTTTGTTAAATCCGACTTTATATTTTTAACACTGCCTCCTTCCCAAATAAACGTTAAATCCTGGGACATGTTTTGTCAGAATTTAAGGTAATTTACAAAAGTCTGTCAGCCAACAAAATCACAATCACACAACAAAATTACCAACAACTGGTAAGCTACAGCTGTGAAAGAAAAAAAAAATCCTGAGCAAAAAAAACTTTAAAAACGTCCAGCGTAACTCCTGTGGAGCATAAGCTTGGTGAGTTAGGCCAAGCGCTCACCATCAACATGTGAGCAGTGATGACTAACACCACCAAGCCTTCTATCTTTCAGTCCCTCTCCTGCTCCCCCAACAAAATTTAGAAAATTCCTGCCCCTCCCCCCCCCAAAAAACCTAGTGAAAACTGATTTTAAACTTTGCAAAACCACAACGGTACAATAATAAATAAATATGCGCAGCAGCAGCAGCAGCCAGTGTAGCTTACTGTGTACAGTGTAGCGTACTGTAAGGGGATTGTGGTGTGATGATGATGAACTGGTATACTTGCCTGTTCTCTCTCGACAAAGCAGATGAATGGCACTGTCCCTGTTTTGAGTAGCTACCACCCTTGTAGCTGAATGATGGAAGATCACGTTGGCTGAGATGATGTTGGAGTCTTAAGTGCCTGAGTTGTACTTGTCCGAATGTTCAGCAGTGAGATTACTAGGTCGTTTAGTTAAATCAAACTGCAACTTTAACAGTGAGAACAATATTTCCAGGAAATCATTTGAGTGAAGCGGGAAATTTTCGCTAATAAAATATTGAATACTTACTGATCTGCACTTCTTTATACTTTCACAGTATACCTTTTGCTTATAACATGAATTGTTGCAAGATACAGATTTTCTACAATTCTCCAGCACTAGACTACTGGCTTCAAAACAAACGAAAACAATGAACTTACGTTTTCTTCAATATGAAACAAAAAAAAAATTTTTTTTTACCAAATCTTTTGGCTACTCACTACCGCAAGTTCACCACAAAATAGCTTGCATACTGGAGTTCAACTCTTTTCTGAACCGCTACTCTACTAAAAGCACAATATTCACCCCAACATACAAGTGATCTAGCTATGTAACAAATACTGTAGAGGCGAAGCTTTCACAAGTTACTAGTTGCTCTCTTCTGACTTACTACAGAGGATACAGTACTTTTCCGCTAATACTTGTATGTATACAAATGAAGAAAATCAAGTGCCAACAAGGACAGCCTCTAGTTGTACCAGCGCCCCATTGGTTTCCCTACGCAGCCCCACTTCATAATCCTGCCTTCCGCACTGCCCAGCTATCTTTTCAAGACTGCTTTACATAGTACTACAGATCAACTCAACACGTCCATTCCTGACTGACGACACAACAAGACTTCCTCCCAACTCTGTCCAGTGTCGAACGTGCGCTGTTGAAGCCACATGGCGGAGTGATACACCAGGATCCAGCTTCTTTTAAAAAATTTCCAACTGACATTTATAATAATAAAAATTTACTTTAACACAATTACTGGATTTTTTAAAAAGCATTTTACCACACAATAACCACAAAACATTCATTAGTTTCTTTAATTGGGGGTTTGCTGAGTCATCAAAATATCAAATAGTCCCTCAGAGCTCCACCTTTTCAGTGTTCTGTTGCGCACGGCACTACCACCCAAGAAGACAGACTAACGACCTGCTGATCGAGCTGCATGCCAACACGTCTCTGTACGTGCCTGTAAGCTTCTGAACTCTGACCTACCAGCCAGATGAATCACATCCCAGAAGAGGTGAGCTCAGAGCCTACTTGAATTCAATTGAAGCAAAATACAAGAAAAAGTTGTCCAAAATTAAACTATCTTTAAAAAGAGTGTAAACATAATATTAATCACATGAAATAGACCCATAAAATTTACTACTTTTATCTTGTCTTAGCAGTTAGATTTAAATTTTGAATAAAATTTTCTTGTTAATTTCTTTGCATTCCCAATTAAAATGTTGGATCCCGCAGTATAAATCCTCACGTTTCGAACACAAAAAAAAAGTATTAATCACGTATTACTATACGATAAGAAACTAAGTAAAGGTACGTGCCAGTGCACGTCATTGTACTGGTTACTACTCTCTAAAAATACTTTGCACTCGAGCATTTTTTAGCATCCGCAAAACGCGTTCTTAATGTTTACCATAGGGAATTTACTGTAAAAATGCTGCATAAATAGGTAATACAATTATGTATTTATTAAAATATATTCTGGTTTTATCACGGGATGAGACAGAAAACTATTACGCTGAACATAACTGCATTCTATTGGTATTAGAAATAATTGGGAGAGTAAGCTGCATTTATGTACATTCCGACAGAGATGGGAAACACTATGTGTATTTGTTCCCATACTGTACACCACCATGCTGTGTAAACTGGGTAGCTAGATGCTCGTTTACCTACCAAACACCAGGTCATGATGCTCCCTGGTCATTAAGAAGGATCTGTGTTTGTGCTTGTTGCACAACACTGCGTTGCTCGCTTGGCCGTGCACGCTCAACTCAAAATTACTTCCACGGCACAAAACTTTCAACAACTTCCAACAATTTTCTTATTTGTTTCTCAACGTATTATTTAAGAATATCTATGGAGAACTAAGTATATAATACTGCTAGTGAAAGTGTATTAAAGAGACTTACATTACAATTTTCATTCCATTTTATCAAAGTAATTTCTTTCATACATTTTTATATATACTTCTTAAGGTACCTAAAAACCCTTTCGTTAAGTTTTCGTTATTCCAGAGTCCATTAAATCAGGGCTCCATTGCCGTAGAATCAGTGAACTTTCAAAACAGGTTGAAACTGCAAGTTACGCATTAGTTGTCCATATTCTCGTACAATCTTGCATCCGTAAAAATACTAATAGAATGATACAATTTCCTTAAACAATAATAATAATAAATTAATAATAATAATAATAAAGAAAAAGTAAAATACTTTAAAAATGAGAACACAGCATTAAATGGGTTACACAGGGTTATTTCGTACCATAAAACAATTTTAGGGACCAAATAAAAATTGACTTTAACCAGAAAAAGTTAAAGTGTAAACATAGGTACTGTAACATCTGTTCATGTGAGAGTTTAGAACATTACCAGCTGACGGGTTAAGGACAGCTTTTCACTTTTCCCTCCCTTTCTATTGAGTTGATGTCTTGTGGTCCGGACAATGTTTATATGAGCGTATGTCAATATGGATGTAAATTTGAATGCCATGTAGGCCTACAAGTAATGTAAAATAATGCTTATGTAGAGCAATTCAACAATTTTAGGGTTGTAACATAACTGGATTAAAATTTTAAAATGTTACACCAGAGCGTTATTGTTTCATACAATTCACAGTTACGTCTCAAGATGCTTACTTGTGACACTGTAAAGACAGTAATAAGAGATTCTGATGATGCTTGAATGACTGGTGTGTACACTGATGATGCAAAAGAAAAAAACAAGTACTAGCAATGGAATACAAGCTGACTGACATGTTTCAGCTCTTACAAACCTATCTAGTACTTAGTTATATCTCTTTGTATTAGACACTTATTCCTGCACTGTATTCTTTATTTTTTCATTCAGCTTCAAATGAATTATTGAGTCATTGACAGAATTATTACAAGCTTCTCATCTATTGTACCTGAACTCCCTGTAGTACTCAGAAACTAAAGTTGAACTGCTTGCAGAAGACCGGTAAGTATTTAAACTTAATCCTCTATCTGAGTCATGCAGCACACCAGTATCTCGAACATACAAAGTAGTATCATCTCGGGAATGCGCACTGCTGTCTGATTGGCTATCAGTGTGCTCTCCATACTGAAGTGTTGCCAAGTCCACACCACGATTAGAAAGTAATTCAAGTGAAACAGGCCTGTCATCTCTACTCAGTGGCATGTCTATATACATATCCAGGTCTGGTTTCTGTTCATTCCTTCTAGACCACATACCACTGTTGTTGCCGACATTTGACTTCGAAATAGCACTGTCACAATCCAACCCAATGTCAGAATTAAGAGTCATATTTGAATTAAACGGTCCGTCAGAATAATATTGGTTAAATGTTGCCAATAGTGTCTCTTGTGGGTAACGTCTATTTTGTGGACTGCAATAGCTGTCTTCAGGATCGCAGTCATTTCTTCTGTGCTTAGCACTGGAGCTGTGGGTACTAGTCTCAGAGGGTCGCTTACGTGAAATGTGGTCATCTTCAGATTGCTGAGGCAGGCTACCGCAGCTTTGAAACACCAAATTGTCAAACAGTGATGGAATTTTGGAAGTTCCTGTAACAAAAAAGTCATGAAACACTCACGGTAACAAACAGTGTTAAGAATACTTGAGGGGAATAAGGATAAAATACGTTACATTTCCAAATAATACTGAAAGTTTTTAGTTTGTCAATAAAAACTAAAAAAAATTTTAAAATGTTTTGGTTAGTAATTAAAATTATAATATTTATCTACTAAAAAAACTGACTGGTTCCAAGCAAATAAGCACTTACATAGTAGTACTTGTGCACCATATTGTACTATTATTATGTAATTAGTAAGCCTAGTGGTCTCTTCCCGCCAAAACATATTTATTCAAGATACCGCAAAAATTTAAAAATACAT
Organism: Medauroidea extradentata; assembly: GCA_003012365.1. Taxonomy (NCBI): domain Eukaryota; kingdom Metazoa; phylum Arthropoda; class Insecta; order Phasmatodea; family Phasmatidae; genus Medauroidea; species Medauroidea extradentata. The sequence continues at coordinate 23,184 of PNEQ01118301.1, forward strand.
TTGCATACAAGTCATGCCAAACATCAGGTCACCAAGGAGGAAAAGAAAGTTCCAAAAATCAACCAGATTTTTAGAGAAAAGAATACAATATGATGCTTTCAATAAAGATAGACTGCATTAAAATGTTTAGTTGCACTTCATTTTCTGTAAAACATTTATTTTTTTTTTATAAAATTTTATTCAAATTTGATATGTAATGTCCTCCAACACATTGTCAAAAAATTTCTAAGCATAATATATTTACAAAATTCAAAGTTTAAACCATGTTTTCAATACAATTTTGTCTATTTCTGTTGTAATATTGTGCAAAATAACATTTGCATGTTTTGAAAATTATATCACACATTGGTCTAATTATACTTTAATATTGTTAAGACAGGTGCATGTATGCATGGGTGCATGGATTGATGGATACATAAAAACATGAAAAAATGATTAGTTTGGATGCATAACTCAGAAAGACATGCCACAGCCTCATTCTCTCTCTCTTTTTTTCAAGGCCTGTGTGGTACACACACGTCCAGCCTGCTTATTTCCTCAGAACACCAGGTAAACATTTCGGTGCCATCCAAGGGATGTGCACATGCCTCTAGCTATAATACCTGTGCCTGGGAGGTAGGCAATTCCAACATGACATTTGGAGCTCTGGCAACTAGTTCTGTTGCAAGGGAGATTTCTGTCGGCAGCCAACATATGGTGCACATTCCTGCTGCGCCGGAGGGGCAGCTGTCCCCACTCCCGTCTGCTGCAGCAAGCATCCCCCAACTAGCCTGTGGAGGCTATACCGGGTGTATTACCTACGAGTCGTCAGGTGCATTTACGCTGGTGTTTTTGCGTGTATTGAAATTCTGTTTTCTGCTGTGTTTAGAGAGTGTCAGTCCAAAGAAAATGGTGTCGTTGGATTTGTCATGTGACGTCTCGGTTAGTGGAGGAACGTCATTTTGTTGGTCTGTGTAAGTTAAATCGTGTAGAATATGTAATTTTATTTCGCCAGTCGATAGGGTGGCCTCACATTAGTAGGTAGCGACATGTACTTCAAGAATATAAATGGCATGTGACCGGAAAAAACTCAAAGTATGTTAACATTTGTGCAGTAGCGAGCAAGGAGCATGTTGATGTGGTGTGCCCGGCTACGATGACGTACCGTAGAAGCAAGTACGTCGCTGAGGTGCAACGGAGAAAGAGAAACGGTTCTGGCACATATTTTTGTGTAGTGTATTATTCGACTACTCATGTTACTTATAAACAGAACAGTTATTTCCGACATTTGCCATTGCGGGCGTACAAGAACCCATTGCAGGAATCGCACAAAGATCATACATACGTTAATGTTTGTTTTTAATGAAGCTACAGACTAAGTATTTCGTACATTAGGACTACAGTTTTGTCATCCTAATTCTACGTCCAAATGTGCAAACACTGCCGGTACATGTACGTGAACATTTATTAAATATGCAACAACAAAAGAACACATGTGCACAGAATCTTACACCGTCAATAGGGCAACATCCAAATGATAACGTTTAATTCACGAAAAAACAATTAATAGTATAATGGGCTAACAACAATACGACCAGCTGCTGGCATCATTTCTAATGTTCTTTTTATGGCAGTAAATGTTCAAACAAACCTTCCCTCTCTTCCTGACAGCATTCCAATCTGGAGCGGATGCTAGCGGTGGCTTGTCATACACTGTACGAATTATTAAGTACAGCAAAGGCCTCTCTAACGCTAGTTTTCATGTCTTTGCGGGTAGCATATGGTGTCGGGTACACCATATCCTTCACTGTTCCCCACAAATAAAAGTCTAGGACAGTTAGATCGGGTGACCTTGCTGGCCACGAAATATACATATTTCGACCTACTGTTTTGTTAGGGAATTGATTTTTCACAGCTTGTCGTGCAGTCATGGCGAAATGGTAGGGGGCACCATCCTGTCGTATCCACATAGCACGTCTCGTTTCAAGGTCAATATCCTCTAGCAGAATGGGCAAATTGTTCCGAACAAACTCGGTGTACATTCTGCCATCCAGCCTTTCTTCAAAAAAGTGGGGACCAACAATCCGCTTTACGACTATGCCACCCCAGCAGTTCATATTCCATCGATGTTGGTTGTCCTGTTCACACAGCCAGTGAGGGTTTGCGGATGCCCAGTAATGGTTGTTTTTACGGTTTGACATACCAGTGTTGTGAAACATTGACTCGTCTGATAACAATACACAGGCTGGTTCAATCCCCACTCACTGTAAGCCAGCCGATTGGCCTTGTCCACCTCTGAAAGCATCTGGTGCATGGTCGCATCCTTCAGAATGTGATGCATCGTAGTGTGCGAGATGTGGAGATCTTTAGCTATCATCCGTGTACTTGTGTGTGGGTGTGTGGCCACCACATCCAGCACAGTGGCCCTAGGTGGACTGCGAACTGGCCTGCTATGTTGGTGCTTTGGTGGTCGCAAATCGCCAGTATCGCGAGCCTGTTTTACAACTGCCCGAAACGTGTCTGCCTGCGCGTTCTGGATACATTGCAGCATACATTCTGGATGCCTCTCTGCCAATGCCATTGCATTTTCCTACAGAAAACCACATACTGTTGACAATGTGATCCATTCCAGCACCATCCAATACAACTATACAATGTGACGATACTGTCAACACTTACCCATAATCATAATCATGTCTGTTGTTTCCGAGGTTGAGTACATGCTGTACGCGGAGAACGTACAGTAAAGGAATGTGACTGTAGTTTGTGCCCACGTTGACAGCGGTTGTCGCTGGTCTTAAAACCTACACACGTCCTCCAAATATCATCGTTGTCCGGCACGCAACATCAACGTGCTCCATGGTCGGTACTGGCAAAACGTTAACAAACTTTGCGTTTTTCCGGTTATATGTTATTAACAATCTCAAAGTACATTTTGTTACCTACTAATGTCAGGCCACTCTATCGAATGCCAGATTGAATTAAAATACTATTCTACACGATTTAACATGCACAGACCAACAAAATGGCTTTTCACCACTAATCGGGATGGCACATGACGAAGTCGATCACACATTTTCATTGGGCAGATGCTTTCTACACAAAGTATACAACATAATGTCTCTACACGCACACACACCAGCCTAAATGCATTTGACGACTCATAGGTAATATACCCGGTGTGTGTGTGTGTGTGTGTGTGTGTGTGTGTGTGTGT
>PNEQ01118314.1:0-15258 GCA_003012365.1 Medauroidea extradentata
TTGTAGATGGCTGCAACAGCTGATTTTGCTGCGCGGGCCACCGCATAAAAGGGCCTATATCCAATACGGTGAGAGATAAAATTTTAATGAAAATGGTTTTCGCCTATTGGAACATGATAGTAACCGTAGTTAAATTATAAAAATTATACAAAATAGTCGAGCAACCTCCATTTGCTGATTTCACATGGAATGACCCTTTAACAAACTCATGTGAATATAAAAAATGTAATCATGCCTTCAAACACGAAAGATTATTACACCAAGAAACTGGACAAAAATTTATTTTAAAAAATTGAATAAATATAAAAATAGTACATAAACATTATCTGACAAAGTGTTCATGGTCGAGTAATAACAAGAGCAATAAATTTACTTACTACACAGTGCATTCATCACTGAACTAAATGAAAAATAGTCGTTAAGTAGTAAGACACAATATGTGACTGAAAACATTCAGCAGGAAAAAGCGACTGAAAACAGTCGATGTGAAGGTATACAGGCTGTGAAGGAGTGTGGGGAGGGGAGGGCAGTTGTCCAGTGTGGCAGAGGCAGACAAAAGTGTAGAGCCCATCATCAAGCAAGTTCCACCCTCTCACAAAGGCGACACTTACCCCACCCCCTGCTGTTTAGGGCCATCGTAAAATTTATGGCAGGGAAGGAAAGCACTTCCTGGCCTTTCATGAATAGTCTCTTTGTTCAAGTTATAGGACCCAGGCTGGTGACACTGAAAGACAGTAACCGACTGACTTCAGTCGAATATTTTTTCATAGTAGTCGGAAGAACTGATAGTGAATTACTACCGACTTACGATAGTGAACATTCGATAGTGCCCATCACTAGTGACGTGGTAATATGTACAGTTACTGAAAGTATTTCTCGACATATTTACTAACAGCCAGTATCCTGACATATGTAGTCATATGTCCTACATATTTTCTGCTGTATTTTTTGTAAGGAAATGTTTCATACCTACATGCTAACATTGATAAAAGAAATATCCACATGTTGGTTAAAACGGCAACATCTTTTTTAATTTGGAGATTTCAAAACTGAGGGAAATTTATGTTAAAAATCAGGTCATCATTTGGACGGTGTTATGCATAAACCAGCTGTGCGCCAATTGATAGTGTTAAGTAATACCGGTGAAAACGTTTTCAGTTTTAAAACCGCCTTAACAAGTATTTTGGTCCTGTAGCGTGTTCCGAATATTTCCATTATAGGACTAAAATATTCCTACTTCTCGTAAAAATTGTTTGAAGTTGAGAACCTTTAAACATGTTTTTATTTACAACTAATAATTGATGCATAACACCGTCCATTTAAAAGTAATTTTTTACAGACATTATTTGTTATGGAAAGGAACAATGAAAACAGGTCTAAAATAGTTTACTTAGCGGAATGTTAATTATGTATCCTTAAAAGTCTATTCTATAATAGTACTACAAATGTGCCAGCTCTATTACAAAACATTTACTAACATTGAAAATTATAACTGTAAATGTTGAAAGAAACTGCTCAAAACTCTACAAATTAAATTTTGGTTACCCACCAAAAAAAATTTTTGTTTGTAAATGTTTCATCAATGATTTGATGTGTTGCTATTTTTTTAAAAAATAAGATTCCATGTAACACTTTTTGTAATGTGTAATATGATTGTGAATTTTATACTATATTCAATATTTTTAGTTCTATTCCTTCTTATTAACCAAAATTACACCACCATTCAACCACTTTACAGATTTGGAAAATTCTTCTTGCACTATTTACTTAAATATTTTTGATAACCAGTTTGCAAGTATTTTCTAAAGTATTCCAACATTTTAATGTGTATAGTCTACTGCAAGTTGTCTAAATACTAAAAATTAAAGTTTTCTATAACACTTATCATGAACAGTAAGAAAATTTAAAAATGTATATACAGTTCTTCACTGTAGTTAAGAATCTATGTTCAACTGAATCCCATACAAACACTTGTTTAGCCCTTAAATCTGCCAATTCAAGGTACAATTTTTTCCACTTTAATGAAAAATCTAAGTCAATAAATGAAAAATCGAAATGAAGTTGTACTGTCCTGAGGTACGTCTTTAATCATCCACATATAAACTAATAAGTAAAAATCTAGAAATGTTATTGGTGCTTTTAAATAATGTTACAGGATGAAATAAATTGAATTATGCAGGATGTAACAGTTAACTGTAATGTAATTAATTTCTATAATGTGAATATTTCTTATCATGCAAGAAATTTGATTGTTATGATTAAAATTTTATAAAATATGTTTTGTATAAAAATATTTCTAATAGCATTAGAATTGTTACAAATTTGGTGTTTAATTGAAAGTAGTTAGTTACATTTAACTGTAAAATTTTGAACTCAAATGCTAACAATTCAGACTGGAAAAGATAAGTATTGTTATGAACAAAATTGTACTTGAGCTGATTTTATCCAAGGAATGGATAATGTTTACTGCAGAATGATATAAAACGAGTTATGTAAAATAAACATAAATGCCTACAGAAATGTCAAAACTAACCAAAAAATACTTAAAAAACATTTCATGTAAAAATAAGTAATGAGTTTTAATGTTTAAAAAACATTTTGATTCAATTAGTGTATATATACTGCTAATAGTAAAATCAAGTAAACTTTTGTGTTTCAAAAATGGTTAATTGATATATTGCACTGCACTCTGTAAGACCAAAAATTTTACCTATTCCTAACAACTATACCTTAAGGGGGATTCATCCTTACACCTATGAATTATCTATTTATTCTCAATAACTTTTGTTTCAGTGGATTTATCAACATTTTTGACATGATGGCATAGATATACACTTACAAGATTTTCTGAAATAGTTGCAACCTTAATAACCTAATTAGTTTGTGACATGTAACAGCCGACATGGAAAAAATTCTGTATTTATGGGAGCAACTACAGTTGCCATAAAAGTAACCGAAATCACATTTTGTAGAGTCCAAAAAGTGAAATGACAATGCCGTGTCAAAGCGTAAAACTTAAAATAACCTCTTTATTCCCTGATTTCTGAGAAGAGCCATTAATCCGAGCTGAGATGGACCAATTCCTCTTAACATGTAAATTACATCAAAATTCTTTAAAATTAAAATTTATTTATGATGGAAACAATTGTTTTGAATGTAAGCCATAGCAGCATGTCATCCCAAAAATCCCAAATGAGACAAAAAACTATAAAAGAATTTGTGTTTGACTGTGGTCAACATATAGACAAAAGTAGTGGCGGCTAGCGTCAATGGGCGCAGGGGCACGTGCCCTCCCAAATAATGACTAACGCACCACAGTAAATGAATATAATTTTTTATATTTCAATGCACAAGCATTTCAATTTATTTAGTGGTACCGTATCAATAAGCTATAAATAGTGTCTCCTCATAATAGCCATGGAGAATGCTTTTCCTGACCGCAGAATGTCTGCACCCACAGCACTACACATTTTCCCCTAGCTGGGAACACATGAATGCTTGGAGATGGCTGAAGTTTGGTGGTATTTGGACACAAGCAGCTTGCATCAGCACTGTTCAGATAATACCACATAAGCTCGACAGATAGTGCGTGCATCTCGTTCAACTGCCCTGATGCAGGTCGCCCCCTTCCAGTGCATTTTAAAAAGTTGCAGCTAGTTGTAACAAAGTAAGATAATGTATTTATAAAGTAGTTTGTGCAGGACTGCAGAACCTGCTTGAATAATTCAGATTATTTAATATCTACACATCTAGAAAATTTCTTTGGTATGGTTGGTGTTCATTCAGAGAGCAAAATAGTATCAAATGTATTTTCCAGAATCAACTAGACAATGAAGATTGACTTTAAATTTAGAATCTTAGCCTTCCGAGACCGGAGCTGAATTTGTCGCAAATCTATCACCCACAAAAATAACATGCACATGCAGTTTGGTTGTGATACGAGAAACACATTTTTTGCTTTTGTTAAGTTTTTTTTTTGTCACAAACATATGATATGACACCTTTCTAAAGATAGTAATAAACAGAAATAAGTTTATGTATGTTTCAAGATATGCCTTTTGTTCCATTAACAATTCAAAAAATGCTTATATTATGTATCATATTAAAGACACATACAAGGATTGATGTATTACATTGTACACAGTTGTAGAAACAGTTATTTAGCACCACTTGTATTTATCTTACCATATGCTTTAACACTGGGCACATGGACTGGCAGTTTGATAAACACATTGTTGTAAAATTGTTTAAAAAAAAATTATATCCTTAAAAATACTATAATTTCTGCAACATGAATCAATAATGTTTAGCTTCAAAAGCTTCAAAAACAGCCCAAACAGCCTCATTTTGCATCTAAATAAACAAAATTTTCCAGGGAAGGGCCCCCAGATCCCCCTTTTTATTGAGGGAAATCACTTTTTCATATACCCCCCCCCCCCCTGATATTGTGCCCTCCTTGGAAATTCTTTCTCGAGCTGCCAATGGACAAATGAAAGTAGAATATAAATGTTATGCAAGGAAATATAACTATTTAATTTAATTTATGATCTTACATAACACCTTATAGGAATTTTCATGTTTTTCTTTCACTGGTTTGTGCATATATTAACTATAGTCAAATGTGACTCAATAATTTTATTGTTATTTCCTGTCTCGTTCATTGGCTGTCTGGGGTGACAAACTGCATTGGGGTGCATCAAAACAATTTGTTTCATTTGAATTTAAAAAATTTTCCATTATGTATTTTATTATAACTGGCCTCATGCTGCAAAGTAATCAGGTAGCAAATATTTTTGCTCGTAACCAAAAAAAATTTTTTTTTCTCTTGCCCCATGATTTGCTTAGGACCGGTCTTATTCTCTGGGCTAACTTCCAGAAAACTGCCTTTAAGATAAACTTATCTGGCACGTAACAGTCATGTCTTACCACCTGATTTTTACTTCAATGTAACTATCCAGAAGTTTGTTGCAAATGTAGTTAGGTTGTACAGGCTGTGGTTGTGTCAGGGCTGCTGATTGGTCCATAAGATCTCTGAATGTTTATTCTGTTAATAGGACACTAGACACTACATGTAACAACCGAAGTCCACACAGAAATACTGTAATAAAGAATAAATACAGAGCCCAAAGTTTAACATTTGAGGTTAGTATTACAAGTATTTGCTTCTGCCTTTTACGTGTGTGTTTGTGAATGGTATTAAAACATAAATATCATTTCAAAATGACTGACCTAAATAACTTAAATGTTAATGTAAATAAATTGTGAAAATGTTCGTTAGTACATGTTTCAGGAAATGTCAAGAACAATATGACAAACAATGCAAATTCATAACATTACTTCTGTCTTACTGACTTGTTTTGTTTCCATTTATCACATTACAGGTGCCTTATTTAAGAGTGATTCTGTAGAGATTCTCTTTATTTCATTTGATCAGACTACACATTTAGTTTATAGTCTTTTGTGAGACTATTAATTCATTGTCTCTAATCTGTTAAAATATGTTTGTTGTCTACACAAATCTCCCCTACCCCAGTTAACAATAACTTTTCAAATCAAATAATGCATAGTTAAATTAATGGTTTAGTTATTGAATGAATGCCATGCGAATTCCCAACACATTAATGAGCCAACTGAATTATTTATAAACAATTTACCTATGATGATTTGATTTATGACTCAAACGACAAAAGCCACATATATATTACGCCAAGCACTCGTAACCATGTCACACGAGTTACAAACTTATGTGGAACTCATGAATCAATTGCATCCACTACAAACATTAAATGTAAACATAATTTTTGCTGTTGTGACATCAGACATCAATCGCTATGTCCACAATATCTGTTGCGGCATTGTGTACAGACAATAGTTTGGCAAAAACCATACTACTATATTTCACTTGTTTTATAATAATGCTGATTTACATACAGCACTAATAAAATAATAAAACTTAGACATTAAAAAAATTTTTTTTACCACACTTCAGAACACAACTATGACATATGCTTATAACAATATCTTCGTAGCAATTTTCCTTCTTACAAACATAATCCATCACTTCTTACATCCTTTTACATGCACAATACAACTACACAATTTGAGGTTATGAGAAATGTAACCGAAACATTTTTGGCACAAGAAATTATCTTCAGAACCTGTGTGTGTGTGTGTGTGTCTGTGTGTGTGTCTGTGTGTGTGTGTGTGTGTGTGTGTGTGTGTGTGTGTGTGTGTGTGTGTGTGTGTGTGTGTGTGTGTGTGTGTGTGTGTGTGTGTGTGTGTGTGTGTGTGTGTGTGTGTGTGTGTGTGTGTGTGTGTGTGTGTGTGTGTGAGAGAGAGAGAGAGAGAGAGAGAGAGAGAGAGAGAGAGAGAGAGAGAGAGAGAGAGAGAGGAGATAGTGTGTGTGTTTTATTTTTACACACGAGTGGCCGGAATCTGCTTTGATTTTTGTGAGGTATCATCCCAGCAAGATTTATGTGTAGAGATCACGAGGGGAAAAGGGTGAAGAGTGGGAGAAGAGGAAATCCCCAAAATCAGAATGGCCGGACCAGAATTCGAGCTACAGTGTTCTCACAAATATCCTCCATGTTATTATTTATTTACATTTACAGGTGAGACAGGTTTCACATTGTAATATATTATTTGCTCTCACCGACCCTAGTCAGAAAGGAGCATAACCTATTTTTAATGAAAAGGATTTTACATCAAAAAACAAATTAATATTTCTACCTGACTTAATTTGAATATGTACATATGAAACCTACTAAGATAGCACAGTTGTTACATTGATACCAAAATTTACATGGGACAACTTATATAACTGTAGTACGAGTCTGCGGAAAAAGAATGGGTTGAGTGTCATCTAATCGCTGGAAACCACCTTCGTGGAAGGAGCAGGTAGGCAGGTAGGCTCAGACTGGCAAAACCATCACTTGTAGAAGATGCTGATAAGATTAGAAGATAACTGTCAGCCGTTGAGTGCTAACTACCCCTTTTCTCCCGCGCAGCTTGTTATTCATAGCCCGTTCTATGCAGCACTAGTCAGACACGGAAAGTTTGCAACTTCTCACTGATAACTTTGTGGAAATTCAATATTTGGGGTTATTTATCTACTTTAGTTTGCGTATCTCAGACATCTTACAAACCTGTAATAACCACTGTAATATTGTTTGTTATTTGTTTTACATTGTGGAACTGATATCACTCCAGTTTTGTGTACATCTACATAATGAGAAGTGATTTCCCACGAGCCTGCACATGTCACAAATAAAACTATGATGCTACTTATTTTTAGTTAGACTGGCTTTCTCAGATATAACATGAGAGTTTGCTATTCAAAAATTATTATTGTAGTTGTTCTTCAGTCATTTCCGGTCAATTATTTTCACTTTTCAGTTATACATAATAAATGGTCAATCTTTTTCGTGAAGTCTACAAATCTTCATTATGCAGAGGTGTAAACTTTAATTACTTTATAATAGAAATATTGCACTTACGAACCCGAAACTTCAGAATTCCAAAGAAGAGTGTCGTATACTTGTGAGGGAAAAATCTCGAACTCGTTTCTTATTCATATTCTTAATTAAGAGGTCATGAATTAGCAGATTTCATATCTAAATATATTAATTTAAAATTTAGATAAGATCACAAAATTTGGTACAGATGTTAAAAATTGCGTGAGAAACCACTGTATACAATTTTGTTGAGTTGTGCCAAAATTATTAACTAGCACTCCCCCTTAAGCATCCAGCTATTAAGCTGTGCCCCCTACCTAAAGACGATTGAAACTGTTGTTTCAAGGTGGGCAGGATATTGTGGTACATGTGTATGCAAATGGTAGTTTTTTTGTTATTGTGGACTCATTTCAACAATTATGTTTCTTGAGGTTGGTAACCCTGATTTGGACTAAGAAGATTCTCTACAGCAGGTTGACTAGCCTGCTTCTTGGAGTCATCAAGATGGCGCCGTTTAGGTAAGATGTCGTTCTTACTGTGGCCCTTTTGTATTAAGTGTAATCATGTCAGTTTCACTAAATTTTGCTTGCATTTATGACAGTACTGAACAGTTTGTTTTTCTCTTAGTCTCATACTAAGACTTCTGGGACGACATAATATTGCAATGGCGTATGTCCACAAGAAACCTGTATATTTCTCTATCCCATTGCAAAAAACATTCATAAACATTACTGCTCTGAAGTTTCAGTACAAAAAATTAAGCAACTACAATTGATTATAGTCTACACATTAATTGCATATATTATCCATAGAGATAAAAGTTTTATAGACAAATCACTCTGAATTTACAACAACAGTGTTTGTTTTCAACACAGTTGCAAGTTTGTGTAAATCCATTCAGATGTAGACCTACAATTACACAATGTTAAGCCAAACAGCGAAATTCAGCATACGCTTTTCTTAATAGGAAAATGTAATCGCCTAACTAGTGACTTTGTGTGTGTGTTGTTGAAAATCCTAATCTATGTATAGTTAAAAGTCTTCTGTTTAATGTATCAGATACTAATAAATGTTCAACTAATGAGTATTCATTCTTCTAATTGTATTACCATAATGATTTTTAAACAATTGTCCTCTCTTAACGGAGTTCAGAGAGTCATAGAAACACTAGAAACCTTTTTTAACTGCTTGAAATATCTTTTTTTGGTATGCTATTTCTACCTGCATTTATTATTTAAATGAATTGACGGTCTTACTTGCTAACATTTATTAATTTTGAAAGAATCTGACACTGAGCACTTGTAAACTCTTGAATGCATTGCATTTGTAGGCTTAATCAAAGGTCACTGTCAATTTCGAATAGACTGTCACAAGACAACGACCCAGACGTATTAAATCTGAGTTTCGTTACCCACTCACAGTTGTCCTGACTACCAAGTGAAATAGATAAGCTAGGCTACATTAAATGTCAATATAAGCTTCACTTTCGTACAGACCTTCCAAAATGCTGTCCATTATCCTGGCAAAATATAGAGTTCAATAACATATAGTAGAAATGTAAATTGTCACTATAACTCTATACACTTACTTTTTGGCAAAGAAATTCTACTGTGCTTTTATTGTTTACAAATTGTGTAAATTTTAATTTGTAAAAGTAGGAAGGGTCAGTAGATGTACTATCTGATTGCATTAGCACAAGAAATAATGAATTTCAAAGAATTTTAATTTTAATTAATAAAAGGGGTTTGTTTAAAAAATACATTACTTTAGTCTTCACTTGATAAACTTTCAGAGACAAACCATTTTATAACATAATGATCTGTCATTGGACTAAACATTGAAAGCATCCTTCCACAAATGTTCTCTCTTACCTTATGTAATTGAAAATTCATGTTATAAAATATATGAGTACCATGGCAGACAAGCTACTCGCAGTTTTGTCAAAGTCCCGACGGGCTGGCTCGGCCCACACACAGATTGTCGCCCTGTTGTCACATGCACACCTGAATTTTTAGAACTAATAATTTTGAAAAATACTTGCACATGTCACACGTGTGTTTACAGTTCTGTTCACTGTATGTACATCCTATTTATTGCCTTCATGCTCTACAAACTTACTTGTTACCTTTAGACATTACACTTCTAAAATATTAGTTCCATTTGAAGTTGCATTCAAGAACAGTTCATATGACTAACATACGAAAAAATAGAGTTATATAACAGACTGAAGAACATAACCCTTATGTATCTCAGTGCATTACTTCAAAAAACAATTAAATTTTCACTTTTTGTTATGTCAGTTGATGTTGATCCGTTACTGTTTCAATCTAGAGTATCCATACAGTCACTGCATGGTTACAAAAGTTCACTGAACAAAAACTATTGCAGTTACAGGTGTACTGCTTGGAGAAAAAGGCCATTATGTAAAGCTTTACTCAACTGATTCAACAAACTTTGAAACTGACATATTAACTGGAAAGGTTTTTGCGTAACGACACTTTTGTAATCATGCAAAGACATTATGACCACCCTACATGTACTTAGCCATATAAAGCATAATGTACAATAACAATGAATATTTGCCTGTGAGACAAAAAGAACCATTGAGAAAAAAACCTCCTCTCAAGGCTGAGCAATATAAATATCAAAAACCAAACATACATTTGGTATATGCAGTGCCAAATTACTGACTTTCTAGGAAACAATTTCAACACCTTCACTATGGACTAAAAAACAACTACAACTTTCAAAGTAACTAAAAGAAGACAAACTAATAAGAGACCTAATATGTTTCCTAATTTTCTCTGTTAAAGTATGAGAACTATAACATTTTTAACATGTGGTAATATATTGCTATAAGTACAAACTGATAATTGGAGTTAAATAAGCATAGTTTAAAAAAAATTACTTTCTAATCTGCCACAGATTCTCTACACTACTGCATTACAGCTGAATATACGCTAATAGAGCATTTTACCTACGTACATTTTACCTACGTACTTTTTACTAACAACACGAATGAAAGTACCCAAACACGAACACCGTAATCATACCAATCACATCATGCATTTGAAACAGACTTGTATGGCTATACCTCTGAGTTATCTCCATGTGGGTGATGCTATGTTCTTGTCGTTGCTCTACCCGTCGATTCACCAGCCTGAGTCATAGTATGCCCAATCAAAGAACATTAAGTTAGTGAGGATCCAAAATTCTCAACATTCATACCACTAGACTGTATACTCAAAAATTATTTACTGTATATAGGACATCCTAAGAAAATTTCAAAATTTATCATCCTGCAGAACAAAACCGGTTATCAAAAATGTATTTAAAACCGTCACCATTTCCACATTTTAAAATTATAAATAAGCTGGTACATTCTATCAGTACGACGAACTGTACTGAATGTGATATAATAAACTGAACTAATCTTTTAACATTTATAAAGAGTGCCACAATACTAAATGGAACACTATATGGGATAAGGGCACAATGAACATAATTACAATAAAAAATTTTGTAGAACAAAACTTTAACATTAAATAGTGATGATTCTATGCCCTAAAATAAATTCTATACTATTCAAAAAGTTGATGGGATATTTATCTGCTTGCCAACCTATAGTAAGTTACCAGGAATAAAACAAATTTTGTTGAACATTGATATTAATTCTGTTAGCATATAATGAGTAACAATCATTTATCATGTTTGCATCAATATATAAAATGCTTACTAATAAACAAATTTAACTCGAATCTTAATTTTTATCATATTTAGATGACAATGGTATATTGCAATGCATAAAAATAAGACATAAGAGCTGGTTTTCACTATGATAGTATTGTACTATCACAAAATCTATCATGATAGTGTGTGATAGTAACTATTGTGATGGTATGTGTTTACATGTACATCAAATCATCAGAAATACATCAAAAGAAAAAAGTGTGACAGGTTCATGCCTACTAACACTGGTCACATAAATTATTAGATAGCATGTAATTGCAATTACTATGGTGTGGTGTTCTTGGAGAAACACGCAACTTTAACATTTTCATGCATATCACTTATGACAGAATATAAACGTAAATGTGTTGTCAAAACGTAATAGAAGCTTCAATGAAAGGCTTTCGTTCTGCTTGTGAACTTTTCATTCCCTTATGTTGCATGCAATTATAGCAGCACACGGAACCACAAACCAGCTATTCAATCCTTTTGTTTTGAATTTCAAGACTTACATACTTGGAGAGCAAGCAATTAAAACTGATTTCATCAAATAATTATTTTATGATCCTGTTCACACATAAATATAATCTTTAAATACTTTTAAGTAAGCAAGTCTTCCCCAGTAAAATATATGTTCAGCTTAGTTTTAACAGAGTATGTACCGTACTTCAATGGTATTCGGCCACAATATTACTTGGACTTGCAAACTCACCTGTAATGTTTATATAATTGTAAGCCTACAAGACACATATTTAAAAGTTTTTCACCCTTGAGCATTCTTCCTATTATGTTATGTTACTTGCACTGTTTTTTATATTTCTGATCCCCAGGGGCGAAGCACATCCATGGAAGCAATGGAAGCATTGCTTCCCACATAATTCTCAACACTTACTAAATAATACAATAATATAAAATTTGAGAGTGGAAAATATTTTATTTACACAGCAGGGTTTTGTATATTTGGGTGCTGGAATAATGGTGCCTCTTGTGTCATAAAGTTACTCAGCCGTGGAAGCAGTCGTGTACTCTGCTTCAAGGAACCTAGGGCTATTGTTGCCGACGAATTGCTCAGCGGGGGTGTGAGGGATTGTAGCGTACCCAAGTTGTAGCAAGGGTTGGAAGCAACCAAGTGACTTTCTTACTACACAAGGTTAACCGAATGGCCACACCAAACTTGTACGAAGAAGTACAAATATCAACCTCTTTTTGTCTGGTCTTCTGTACACCCATTCACGCACATGTGGCTACATTTCTATACATAAATATTTCAGTAATACGTCTAGTATGTTATTCATTCTTTCTAAATCAAATTTCTACATCTTTCTGAAATGAGCAGTGTCATCGGAATGTGCAACTCGTAATTATTTTCGTCGAGATGTTAGTAAGAATCTCCTTTTATTTTAATTGCAACCTATGAAAAGTAGGGAAGTTTATACATAAATACGTGATGCCTGGTTATTTTTCTTTGTTTCCGAGGAAAAAAGATAGCCCATTTAGGTGGGATGGAGGAAACTCACTGAAAATTATAATTGTTTTAATAATTTTTATATGTATTTGAATGAGGTATAGATTTTTTTAAAAACATACACTATGTTTTACTGCCATGGACATTTTAAGCTTTCATAGTATTGGTAAAATTGCATGTCAAAGTCCAAATTTGCAAAAAAAAACTGTTTTATACCAGAAAAGAAAAATTACTTACTGAAATGAAATAATTCACACTGAAAAACAGTATCACGAGCAACTTCAAGACATATATAAAAAAAACATTTAATTATTTTTACATCTTTTAAAATTTTCAGACAATTACAAACTTTTTTATTTCAAATTAAGTCATTTAAAAAAAATTTTTTTCTGAAATATGAATAAACTCTCTGCCGTATTAATTGAATAGTCCAGTGTGAAGAGTTATTAATTTTTTTTTTTTAGTATTTGTTACACTATTATACATGTTTGCATTGCATAACTGTCTTGTGTTATGTGTGACTTCTTAGCTTTAGAATTACATGTTTACATAAATATCATGAAATTGCTGGTATGCATTCGACCAGGATTAGTGATCTACACAAACAACACATGTCTTTTTTATGTCGACTGCTGATATGTATTTAGTCTCTCATCGTTGCTAAGCACTTCAGTTTATAAAATTATTACTCTATTTTGATATTTAACTATACAATAACGTATTGTTTCGCAACTAAGTAAAAAATTTAATTTCTCTACAATATCAGCAACAAATCATAAATACTAGCATTGCTTCGTTATGAAGTAAAATAAAATCATTATTCCAACTCCTTACTTTTTGGTAAGTGTTGGCCATAGCCTACACAATGTTGGGTCATTGTTGTAGTAGCAGGGAGGGGGTTAAACCACACACCTCCTTTTTTTCTTTGCAGAATCAATTTTATCTTTAAAAATTTTTTTTTTTCATTATACCAGACATAGATTCAATGTTTAAGATACAAAAACTGTTTGAATAGCACCATTTTGCACCTGGAAATCAAAATTTTCCCAGGGGAGGACCCCCCCTTGACCACCCACTTTATAGAGGGGGATCGGTGTTCCTACACCAGTTACTTTCCCTCCTGTAAACCTCACGCCTAACCCATGCTGATCCCCTCAATTGAACTATTTTAAACAACACAACAACAACAACCTCTGCATAGTATTGAAATTTTTCTCCTACAATGGAAAAAAAACTTTTTGACAAACAGAAGCATCCCTGGGTTCCCGACTTTTACCAAATACCCAAATGGCACACTGAACAAAATGGCATTACAAACCAAAGCACTGGTACTGTTATGTAGATGATATTTTAGTGATAAGGTCACATGGGCTGAACACTTTATAGCAATTCTTTGAGCATTTAAAGAGACTGCACAATAACAATGTTTACTGCTGAGGTCGAAAAGGAAGGTGCTGTAATTTTTCTTGATACTTTAGTGAACATTCTAGAAATGGCCAAAATCACAGAGAATACAAAAGTCTACAAATGTATACGAGCACAAGAACTATAGACAGAATCATCAGAGAAGCAATCAGGAAACACAAAAATTATTTTAATTAAGAAGACTGATATAAACTCAGTAAATTTTAGAATCTACTTTTCAAAACTTTCAAAAAACAACCCACAACCACAACACTATCACAAGACGACTAGTGCACCAATGAGAAGCAGATTGTCTTGTACCTATATAGCAAAACACCCCTCCCCCCAATTAATATGCCCATAGGGACAAAGCCAATCGGATCACAGCTATGGGAACATGCATTAACGCACATACACACACATATGCACATACAAACGTTATAACCTCCCTCGGTTATTTAAAGAGAATATATACACATGAATTTTAATCACTGTTCTAGTAGGTGTTACTAGTAGCGAAATAATAATACGGAATTTCTTTATTTTCTGGATACTTTGGAAATCCGTGTTTAGCTAGTCAGCCCCACGCCTCTCTCGACGGCTGCAACTAGTGTCTCAACAAATAATTCACAGACGACGCGAATACCCACGCTAGGGCACAACCACCTCTCGTGGTGTCCGCGACAAGAGTCCCGCAAACCAATACGTGGATCCCTGCGAATTCCCGCGGCTCCGGACACAACCACCTCTCGTGGTGTCCGAACAGCGAGTCTCACAAATATAACACGTGAATATCCGCGGCAAGGTATACAACCACCTCTCGTGGTGTTCACGCCGAAGTCTAATCACATACGCGGACCCCCGCGAATTCCCGCGGCTCGGGACACAACCACCTTTCGTGGTGTCCGGAGCACCAGTCCCCTAAACAAAACCTAACTGACGCGCTCGCGACACTTTCCCTAAAATCTCCCCCCTTATACTCCCAGCCAATCACAAGCTCTGTGGATGACTGACATAACTAAACATGGTATTTCCTCCGCACCGGTTTAATGTATCTTTTCAAAATTCATACAGCTTGACATTAACATACACACCAACTTATATACAAAATTTCAACTCTCTACGCTAACTAATAATAAAGTTAATATTTAATTTTACTGCAGGGGGTAAGCGAAGCCACGCCCCTGAGCTGACCTACTTCTTGCC
>PNEQ01118315.1:0-15254 GCA_003012365.1 Medauroidea extradentata
AAAAAAAAAAAAAAAAAAAAAAAAAAAAAAAAAAAAAAAAAAAAAAAAAAAAAAAAACTTTGACGGCGATAGGATTATTTTTTAAAATTACAGTAATTGTTACTAAAATTATTGAATTACTATTAAAATAGTTTATTTGAAATCTTTATGGAGAATATAGTTGCGGTATTTTTAACACATGCTTTATGTTGACAATAATATTATCGTTTCTGCACAGAAACTTGTATTATTTTCAAAGAAAACTTTTTAAAGAAAAATGTTTCACACAAATTTTCTTCGCCTTGTTTCTTTATGGAAAGCTGAACACCTTTGTGACAAAGTTACTTTATAGTCGTTTATATTTAAATAAAATTTTGCGGCGAAGTAAGTTTTTGTAGAGTGCACGTTGGGAAATTTACACAGTTGCGTCTAGGATTATTTTCGGAAGGAAGGTATTTCAAGAGAATGTGCCGTGTGTCAGTGGACCAGTTTTCGCCCAGATCTTGCCAATTGTTAGGAATGTGTGAGAAACACCTGATGTTGGAATCAGTCCAGTGGGACCGTCGCCCGGAGACTCGCCACTGAAGACATGCTGGAAGCGGCTCCTTTATCTGCCGTGCAGCCCTCGCAGTCCTTTGTCGTCATCCTCCCTAATGCGATAGCGGATTGTCGGCGGGCGAAGCGGGCCGGCTCACCCGTTAACATGCAAATTGCACGGAACAAAGTTAGTGCTGGCTCGGGCAGGTTGTTACCGCGGGGAGGCTGGAGTAAGGCGGCCACCCCCAGGACTCGTGGAGAGACGCGACATCACCCTCGCCCCCCGCGGGGGTTGGATCCTAGCTCGCCTGCGGCAAGTGAGGGAGCAGCGAGGGGCACTAATAACTTGGAGAGCAGTTGAGGGGGTTAACTTGATGTGCTCCAACTTTCGCGGTCGTAAGTAGTTGACCGTGCAGGGGTTCGTCGTAAGGACACGAGGGATGTTATCGTCGCTTCCCCGGCGTCTCCGGCCTATGCTGCACTGCAGTTAGTAACTTACCCGCAAAGGTGCAGGAACAGGATATTTAGGAATACAGAAGTGAAATGGCCGGTAGGACGGCGTACTACACGAGGATAGCATAAGGTCTGAATGATGGCGAGGGGAGTGAAGCCAAGAAGGGGGAGAGGTAGCCACCAAATTTTCCAGCCGCCATACTGCTTTAACCTAAAAAGTACTCATCAGACAGGTATTTTTTATGGTAAATTAATGCATTATGCTCTTTAATTGATGTTTAAGGTTGAAAACTCTGTATTTTAGCCCTGTTTACACACCTCTTAACTAATATTTCCTCAATTTTTTAATTAGTCGGCCATATTGATACCAGCCACGTCAAACGTTTGTTTGGTTACAATTCCCTGTGACATGCTCCATCTGGACCCTTCTAACATCTTTGGCGTAATCAGTCATACACGCCAGCAAAATGACTTCCTTGGCCAGTAACATGGCGGATACGCCTACCACCAATCAGCATAAGGTGGCTGCCCTGCTAGCCGGCAGTCAGGCCAATAGGAAAACATGCAGGAACCAAACATACACGGGGCTGGAATCAACAACCTCTGGCAGCCAATAAGCGGCGAAGTTCACCCATATCAAACGAGCCGCCACGTCATTACACGTCTGTACCACTACATATTTAGTCTGTGGTGCAGGGGGCAACACTCTTTTCGATACAACTATTTCTTACGCCAAAATTTCCGTTTAAAATGTTCCTCTAAGTCATACAATACAGTTTGTTATAGGATTGTCTGAATATTACACTGTTCAGGCACTTACAAATGTCTGTAGCGACGAAGATCTATTTAATATTGACGCCTCCGCTCATGTACGGAAGATTACATAATTTTAAGGTCAGACATATGTTTTCAGTATAACTTACACACTAATAACAGTATCCAGTTTTTACGGCCATTAGAACAATAAATGCAGAATTCGTTATCATATTTTCATGCTCTGACCTAAGTCCAATTATACTTTTGCCCCAACTTCTTCCACTTCTCTTTGCGAGGAATTTCAGCTCTGGTGATAAATAATGTTAAAAAACCACTGTAAACACTTGTTTCTTCCAACTATCCTAGGAATGAAATAAGTATTCTGCATTTCAATTTCTCACTGACCACATTTTTGTGTACATTTAAACCCTCGAAAAAAAATGTTTTTAACATTGGCTTTCCTGTATAAATTGATACACATTGTTTGTAATATTGACTTTCCAAGATTTTATTTGTGAAAGTACAAAAAAATTTTCAGTACGTGTAAAACGTTTTGGATTTAGAAAATAATATTTTTAGGAACGTTTTGTAAAGCATGTGTAAGTATATGTGTTCTCAAATAAAAAAAAACTAGGAGACTGTTGAAATTGAAATCCACGTGAAAAAGTTATGAAGAAAAATAACATATAAAAATAATTCGTGGTATTTTGATTCAGTGTAGAGAAATTACTTGAAAAAAGGAAAGGAAATGTTATAATATTCTACCGAAGTGTCTCCATCTCTATTTAGAGACATTAAGTTGGTGTATGAACTTTATCGATGTACAGAAGCTCATTTCGGTTATATAGATATATCGGACATTCATATTATACCATGCAGCAAATAATCTGAATGTATTCTTGTTTATAGTGCATTACAGCTGATGTGGTTGATCCAACACCATTTCGGCCTGTTAGCTTCCGAGTGTTCGCTTTGTGAGTTTAGTAACGAGTATATTTTTCGGACATTTCCGGGGACCTTTTATATCCCAAGTGCAAAACATCTGTCTTATGTAAATATTAGATTACATTACATGGCTCGCATTCTCCTTAATCAGTATGGAAATGATTATAAGCACTGTGACAAATTCAACAGCACTTTAAAGTTAAAATAATGTCTAATCCTGTCAACGTGTAAATTGTAGTAAGTCGAACATGTGAAGGATAGCTTTATAAAAGTCCAATCTGTTGTCGAACTACTCCGCAAAATAAGCAGTTTTCAAGCAATGTTTCAAATTCAGAAGATCGATTTTCGATCCTAACTGATTTCACAGGGGCTGGCTTTTCCAAGCAAACGTACAGTAAATACAAACTACTTTAGACTTCAATCACAGTCCCCTATCTTATTTTCAATGCATCAATTACCTATACACAGTAAACAATTTTTTTAACTTTTACAAAAAATTCTTTGAAAACTAGTTTAAAAAATGTTTTGTAAGTGTACAAAAATATTGTTCACTTTAGAGGAAATGCTTGTAAATATTATATATTACAAAAAAATAAGTGAACATTTACAAATACATTCTTACGACAATTGTTTGAAGTGACACAAAAAAATTTTTGGCAACCAGTTTCCAAGATTTTTTTTGTAAATGTATAAAATATTTAGGCAAACGTGACAGTCCGTCGAAGGTTATTTTGTTTCCACATCAAACACCCTGCTTATAAAAACACATCCATAGTCCCCACAGGTATTCGTCAATTGTAGACCACTTTAATGACCTGTGACATTCTTGTTGTAGTTCTGACTTTAGTGTACAAGCTATTTAATGTAAAAAAAACTATTTTTTTACTGTGTAGCATTGAAAGATGCAATAAATTCTGACTACACAAACGTTTCAGCAAGCCACCTTTTCTGTTACGAAATAACAGGTGCTGGATTTTTTTTTCACCTAATTTGTTTGGTTGCTGGTATCAATTTCGTGAAATTTTAATTTTGGACTATTTTTAGAAATCAAACTTTACTTCTTACAGTAACTATTCTTTCCAGGAGATTTCCTTTTTCTTTTTCATTTGCTCCGGTTTCCTATGTTCTGTCTCTGCTGATTATTTAATTATTTAACACTAAGCACTCGGTTCTCTTTATAACATCTCAACGAAAATAAGAATACTTTGGATATATTCTCTTGCCAACATTGAGCTTGCATGAAGCCCCCGGCCAGTCCTCGTTTTAATTGCAGGCATCTGTTATGTAGTTGTTTACTTACTTCTTCAATTAGGCTATCATCTCAAGTTGTCAAGCTTAGGACCTTTACCTTGTGTAGGCTATCAGGATTCTAGTTCGATTCGCGGTTGAGTTGGAGTTTTTTCGAGCAGAAACGTTCTCCACCACAACCTCTGTTTAGTGTGTTGAATTGTTTTGAATATACATTAGGCGTTTGAAAACAACTGTGTAATCATTCTAGGTAAGTCAGCTTAACACCTCGTTGACAGCGAGGCCGTTAGGGAGGGGTACACACAACTTGATACAACGGCAGGAAGTATCCACGGCCTATATTAAGGAGCGATTTCGGGAAACCATGAAAAAGTTAAATAAGGAAGGCCGGAGCCGGAAGTTGAGTTTGGGTCCTCGTGAACAATCATTTTATGACTGGTTTAGGATGGTTTAAACCTTAGGGTGAACACCTGAGGCAACTATAAATATTTTAGTCATAGTTCAATGATGGCGTGATGTAGTTCGGGAAAGAAGATATCAAATATAACATACAAAAGTATGATGAGGTATACTCCTATTTATTATTCCAGAAGTTTCTTCTTCAGTTAATTTCTTTGAGCTTTATTTCATAAAAGTTTATGCCCAGTTGTTCCATTCGGATCAATATGACTACAATAGGACTTATTTCTTTTAATCCAATACATATTTCATTACTAAATACAGTAATTGTATTAACATGAAGTGATACTGTGACATGATCTCATTACAGAATATTAAATAACAAATTAACAATTACCATAGTATTATATAGGATGTCCATAAAGTCTCGCTATCATTTAAAATATCATAGCTTGGAAACTATTAGAGATAGAGAAGTGTGGCTTGTGTTAAAATGTTTTGCGGCTCTCAAAGTTTTGAGTGGTTATGGCAGAATTACAATGTGTGCCCCATTTGCAGCTCGAATAACATCAAGGCGATATTCAAGTTCTGCCCATGTAGGGGGACACGGCTCTATCTCCCTTTTATGAATTAAGCTACACCAAACATTTAACTTCGGGCTATCACGAATGTGTTCACGTGTACTGTGTGGGTTTTCAGAGCCCCAAATCCTATGTTTTGGTGATTAACATATCCAGAAAAAAGGAAACGTTTCTTCATCGGAAAACCGACACTTTTTCAGGTAGTCATTGTCTCTATCCATGGAGGCCAACATAGAACACGCGAATGCATGCCGAAGAGGACGATCATTTGGCATCAATGCTTGGACCATTTGAACTTCGTACGCACAAAGGCGTAACCGCTTATGTAGCACTTTATGGACCGTTGACCTTGCTTCCTGTAATTCACGGGATGCACGAAAGATTGACTTCGTAAGGCTACGTTGAAATGCACCTTGCACTCTGTCTTCAATTGCTTGAGTAACTGGGGGAACGTCCACTTCGAGGACGGTCGCAGACACTGCCTGTCTTTTTAAAGTTGTTGAATCACCTCGTTATGCCTTTTTTGCCACTGGTTCCCTCTCATACTGACGTCGATAATTCCAATATACCTTTGTCACAGCTTTTGATTAAGCGTACCGGATGACACATTGAGCCTTCTCCTGGAGTGTCACAATTTTTATGCAATCGAATTCTGCAACAAAGGACACACATGACTTTGAGAGCTGCAAAACATGTTAAAAAAGCAACACTTCTCTATCTCTAATAGATTCCAAGTTATGATTTTTGGAAATGATAGCGGGACTTTATGGACACTCTGTACTGTACACTATTACAAGCATATGAATATTTAGGAGCACCATTCACCATTAGAGACTAGTTAACGGTTCAACTTATTTTCATAGCTACATGATTCCATTGCCTTCCGCAAGAAGGTGATGAGGGACAACACAACACCTAGTTCTGAACCCAGAGAGGTAACTCAATAACTAATAGCGCCAGCTAATAACTCGGTTCGTGCTTTGTTATCATCAGCTGCGTCTCGGCACGCTCAGCCGACAAGTGGGAATCTGCACAGGTGTTTCCCGCTAAGAAGATAACATGCCAGTCTGGCCGGCCAAGCAACCCTCTGCCGAGATGCTAAAGCTTCATGTTCCAGTAAACAGGACTCAGGATGTAATTATTCAGCTACGTGTTCCCGCGCTGAAACCAACTTGTGCCAACTACTCCAGTAGAAGCTGCCGAGCCAAGCGTGTAAACTATGCACGGGGCAGGTAGACACTCGAGGTACCGTCGTCTGGTGTTACTTGGGATGACAGGAAAACTTAGGACACTTTTTCTGGTATTCTCATTCCATATACGGCAGCCGTTACAGTAAGACGAAAAACAAGTAATATGCGACTTAAATAGACAGTATTATTTCTTCATTCAGGGCTGCAAAAATTTCCCTAATATATGTCCCAAGTTTTTATGTTGTCCCAAGTAACCCCAGCTGACGGTACACGTTGCCGTGACTGGATCTTCATAACACTGCTACTTACTGAGAGGTAAACACAAATAACGTGTTACTGAGCAAGTAAGTCCAGCTGTTACAAATTGGACTCGTACTAAGAGGTAGCCTATCTGCGTTCGATTCCCAGCTCCAGTTATCCTGATTTCTGATATCCACGGCTTTCCCGAAATCACTGCAGGAAATTCTGAATTCTGTGAAACGCCATGGCCGATTCCTCTCCCAGTTCCTGTCCTTGTGTTTTAGTTTGGGTGTCACCGTGGCCTTGCTGTCGACGAGACGTAAAGTCTACTTATCTTACATTACCTTATCGTCCGGTTTACTAACGCTTCGAATTATGGATCAGTGACGTAGGTCAAATAATATTACTCGTCGAAAAATCGGAATTTTAGGTAAAATAGCGAAAAAAGTTATTGATAGTTGAATTTTGGAAGGGACGCTCATAAAGGTATGCTCTTTAACATACTAAAAGTGCCAATCGATACCGTGTGTGCATTCCTTGCTGTGGCCTTGAAAATACCTTAAAAATAGGTTTATTGCTTATATCTCACAATAGCATTTACGGAAAATATACAATGTACAAAAATATCAGAAATTAAATTTCCTACAAAAAAGGTCAGTATCAATTTTATTGTCAGACCACTCCCTTTCCTCAAAAATTCATTATAAACCCACTTCGAAAGACTCGGCGATCTGACGCTTATTTCCAAACCACCATAGAAGTAAGCGTACGGAGCGTTATTTTTTTTTTACGTGGTATCGCCTGTAGGCCATAATGTACGATGGCAATTTACGTGTACGATGTGGCAACACCGCACGGACTAATTCCCCTTTTCCGCTGCACATATATCTTACTATACTCAATTTCGTATAAGTTGGGATAAATTTGACAGCGACTTGTGGGCAATAATGTGTAATATTATGTTACTTGTGTCACTACACAAAACAAACTTTGCAGTACAAATGCTGAAACGGATATCTCAGCTTCATTTTAGTGCAAAAAAATGTATTGTATTGTGATATAAATCACAAAATACTGAAAATGGTTGCCCATAAGTTGCAGTAAAATTTATCCAAACTTACATGAAACAGAGTATACCACTGTTCTGACCATTATATTATAGGCGAAGGTTAAAATCCCGAACAGTCCAAACATGATTCTATATTTACTCGACATAACATACATAGAATGACATCTGTAATAGCCGTCTTTAGTAGAAGGCCGCGACCTTAGATCTGGCAACCCTGCCAGGAAGGGTCATTTTAACACTTATTTTGTCTCGCCAACGGCAGTGGCTTCCCCTGATTCGCCGATATGTAGAGCAGAATAACGAATCAGGTACAGCCATTGCCTTTGGAGAGCTAAAATAAGTGTTAAAATGACCCTTGTGTGCAGGGTTGCCAGATCTAAGGCCGCGGCCGTCTACTAACGATGGCTTTGCACCTGTACGCGGGGCGTAAGAGGGGAGTTGCATCGTGCTATGTTGCCACGTCGTGCGAGTAAAATGTCGTACAGTAATTTGCCACAAACAATTTATTTTTTCCAATTTAGCCCAGGATTCACGCGGTTTTCTTACTGTACGGCCGCTTCTGGACATCTTGTATACCGGTATTGTAAAGGTCGTTCAAGGATAAAACACATTTTTTCTGTCTAGTGATTTAAATATACGCCGTGGTCTTACGAATAGGCGTATAGATTTTCACCATTTGGAAATCATCTGAAAATATCCTATGAGACTAAATTTATAAACAAATAACTAGAGACAGGAATTTTCGCGAAAATATTATTGCAGCACTTTGTATCAGTGGCTGACGTGCGCACCTGCATCTCTGCTGTGTGGTCAGTGATTGGATGCCGTAGCACCCAGCGTGTGGAGGTTAATCCCGCAAATCACAGACGTGATATGTCGCAGTTATCCGTGTACTGATTGGCACAATGAAATGTATAACGACTCTGCACAAAAACACTCTGTCAATAGCCGTGAAGTTGAGCTGCAGTTGTGCACGTAAGACACTGAAACAAAGTGGGGCAAAAATATTTTCACCAAAACTTAGCGTCCGTACTTATAAATTACTACAGTTTACGTAAGTAAATACTTAGTAAATAAATTAGATTATAATTTTTGTCATAGCCATTATTTTTATTTGGTTGGTATAGTATAAAGTAATATTTATGGTTTTCTTTCAGTGTTACTAAACCGTCCGAAAGTCCTGGCTGCTTTTTTCTTCCTATTGTGTACCAATAGTACCATATTAATCAAGCAACGATTACGTAACACGATGAAATATAGATGCCAATGATACGTCAATTAAATTGTAATATGCGCAGAAGAAACTCAGGCGAATTTTGCTGTAACAGTTTCTTATATTTCAGTATGAAACCATAATTAGCTTATTTTAACTGTAATTTAGTTTTTCAATAGATTATATGTGTCGTAGAATAACGACAAGGAAAACTAGATTTTGTCGTTCATACTTGTTCTTCAACAGTGCCTACAGATTGTATTCAGAAGTGATCAATAATTACGTAGGGAAGACTTCTGGCAGTATGCCTACTGATAATTTCGCACTATTGAGTTAACGAGCTTTTGGCGAATCCCAGCTTATTTACTACCTTAAACACGTTTACATTATCTGTAAGGTACTGGCCTTGTTTGGTCGGATCAAGATTTTCTAAAATATCAGTGTAAGTTGAAAACAAGTGCCTTATTGTCAGTATTGTCAAATTAATCAAGCCTCCCCTATTCGAACAGAGACTTCAGTGTCGATTGAATTTGGCTTTTTTTAACAGGCTTGTGATTTTATATAAAAAACACTTCTATCAAATTTACTATATCACGGTGGTATTTATTCTCCACCAGGGAGAGTTATGTCAAATTTCAACCTTCATATTCATGTAAGTCACGGGGTTCCGACAATGCCGTATATGACACAAAAATTCAGTGTTTGGATCCGTACGTAGGTTTCTGTAAAGCTGGCATGGTTATCCCTACATTCTCTCCTATGGTACCGTAAGTAAGCGTATCGCTATCAGGGTTAGACTGAGACACTAGGGGTAACTTGAGAAAAATTTATTTAGTATTATTTACGCGACAGACATAAGAAAAAACACGTAAATGTGATAATTAACCAAAATTAGCAAAATTAGGGGCGTTCAAGCGGCAAAACATAGTCCCCATGGTTTGAAGAAATGAACATGAAATCAATAGTTGTGTAATAAAAACACCTAATATTTTTATGACTATTTTAATTCAAAATTTTGTTTCGGGAAACAGCCATAAGTTAAATTTCTACTTAAGTATTTCTTGTAATGATCGCGAAGTTGCCTATGTCTGGATTTTGTCTCTTGGTTTACAAGTGACGATGTTTCTTCCTCCCGACTCTTTTAAAAACTCGTTTTATTTAATAATCTGAGTTAAAATATAGGTGAAAACCATTTCAGTTACAGATTTTTTTTTTGCGTATTTCCAATGTCGAAAAATTTTATTATGACATATTAAAAACAATGTTTTCATTAAATATTTATTTCAACTCGATGTATAAAAGAAGTTTAGAATTTAAATAATTTCCCTTGTCTCTTAATTCAAATGTCGGAATTATTATTCACTAATAATTTATAGCACAACTAAAATATATTAAATATAGGCCTACTGAAAATGTAGAAATAAATTTCGTTCCTTAAACAGCTGCAAATGGGCAATATAGACCTAGTATATTGACCATAACTGTAATTTGTGATATAAAATTCCGGGGTATGATGGTGTTCATATTGCAATGTTAACGTTTCTGTTGTTTTTAACCAAATAATTGTCGAGTTGTTAAACCTTCAGTAACATAATTCGCATCGTCATTCATCATTAGGAGCTGTATTCGTATACTTTCGCATTTATTATTGGTAATGAACAAGCCTGCTAGTAAAGAACCCACGCTAAAACATAGAAATCAGTGATGCACAGATACCGCGTTCTACCGATACATATCACGACACCGATACTCACAGGCACCGATACCTATACCTGTATTTACGTAGCAATACCAGTGGTGAAAGTGAAAGCATGAGGGCAATACATATAACATATTACTTACTAAATTCAGAGCAGTAACCGCTTTACTTTAAGACAGATATTATGTGATGTTTCATGTACTGTATTAAAGTCCTTACGTAAATGCCTATTTATGCAGGCCTATTCAACTGTAAATATTGACGAGAACAGTAATTTTTAAAAACACTATCCACGAGTCACACACATTTTCAGCAATTATTATTTTCTTAAATAAAAAATATAAATATACATTTAAAAACAGAAATTTAAAAATTTTGGAAAAAAAAAAAGTAACGAAAGCATTTACAATATTTCAGCGCCTTGAACCTAGCTTCTATGATTCTTAAATAACAATGCATAACTACTAAAATTGTATTCATTTCGTAATATGCAGATACAATACACGGAGAGGTTAAGTGCTGGAGTAAAAAATATGTTAGTAAATGAGAAGTACGGTATCGGTACAGTTATCAGTAAAAACTGAAGAAATTACCGATACCGAAAAAAACAGCTAATACTGCTGATTTTACCGATACTTAGTATCGATTATCGGTGTCGGTACATATCTAATGAAATACGAATCGGTACCTTGTAGTTTCAAATATGACGGTAAGACAGGGCAATTTGACAACCCCTGCTGTTATAGGCTATCCTGGCGAAGAGAGCGGCACGGCGGGTTGCCTGCCAGTGTAGGAGCTAAGGTGTCTGGGTGCCGGGCGTGACCCCCTGCATGGGGTCTCTCTTGCAGTGCGCGGGGGCGACAGGATCCACGACAGGGGGTCCGCAGCTCCCAGCTTCCTGTTACACGTACAGTCACGGCCGCTGAACCTAAGACGCTACACGCCCGGTATACACAGCCAGTTCCTCATATACCCCCGGAGGCCGTGCTGTCGCGAGACCGGAAGCCGAAGCTTCCATAACTCGATGGGTGCTTGTAAAATCAAAAGCACCCCGACAAACTAATTGCAAATCTTTGAAACCGACGGCGGGGTGCTCGTAACGGTTTTAGCTCGGCTTGAAACGGATTTTTTTTTTGTTAAAGTAAGGAAGGAGCCATAAGGGCGTTCTAGAGGGAAAAATCACAATTTTATATTGATGTAAAAAAGTGATAGTTTTGTAGACGTTACTTCTGAGTACATTACCATGTTACACAAAAAAATATCTAAGCCAGTTTTCCCGCAATGGCATTTCAAAGTCAAAATTTGCAAATTTGCATGTTTTTAGTCAAATGAGTTATGCCTGTACAATAATTAGTAGAGGTACGCCAATTTCACAGATACATTCCAGATCAGGTTGAACGCCAAAAATATATACTTCATAATTACGTGTGTGATTAGCTGGCGGCTGTCACGAAACGCATTTGACTACTACAAGCCAGTAGTAAATAAGGAAATGATTCATAGAGCTATCGCTTGTAATGTTGTAAGCCAATGTAAAATCGACTGTGTTTAGTGCGTGTACAGGACTGAGCAATCTAGGCTACTGCCAGATGAATTCGCGAAATTGACGTACCTCTAATAATTAGAGGTGGTGGTTTATCGCGGGAAATGTTGACTGTTTGCTGGGTTTAAACGCACGTTCAGCTTAACAGAATATTACTGGCTTTTGCTAGTACTTGGAGCTGTTATCCTATTTGACTGAGCCAATAAGAATCCCGCTAATGTAATATTGTATGACTGCTATTGGTCGACAGTCAGCTACGTTGTGGCATACGTACATCACCCTATCATTAGAGGTACGTCAATTTCGCAGATTCATCTGGCAGCAGCCTAGACTTGTCAGTCCTATACACCCACTGGCCAAATCGATTATTTATTTTTTATTACCGTACAAGCAGGTAGCAAGCGATAGCACTTCACATTATTTCCTTATTTACCACTGGCTTGCAGTAGTCAAACGCGTTTCGTAACAGCCGCCAGTAAGTCACAGACATGACATTGGAGTAAACATAATTGGCGTTCAACCTGACCTGGAATGTATCTGCGAAATTTACGCACCTCTACCTATCATACACGTTGCAAGAAACTACATCTTGAATAAACTATATGTTCTTGCGACATGTGTGGTTTAGTGATATACGTCTGACACAACGTAGCTGTCTGCAGACCAATAACAGGCATTAAATATTACAATATCGGGATTCTTATTGGCTCAGTCAAATAGGGCAACAGCTCCATGTACAAGCGACAACCTATAATCCTTTGGTAAGGTGAACGTATGTTGAAACCCAGCAAGTAGTGAAGTTTTACTTCGATAATCCATCATCTCTAACCATAATACATTCTGCCAGCAACAACGAAGCAGAAGTGAAGAGATTTTGTACAGCACTTAACATCGAGGTCTTTAACGCTGGTCAGGTGTGACATGAGGTGAGTATGGAACAGCACCGAAATGAATGGGTGGAGGGAATGGGAGATCCCGGAGAAAACCCCGCCGACCAGAGGCATCGCCCGGCACGATTCCCACATGCGAAAATCCGGGGACCACCACCGTTCGCTGCGGGAATCGAACCCGTATCGCCTAGGTGGGAGGCGAGAGGTCTGGCCCCTCGGCCACCGCGGCCCACACCACGAAGCAGATCTGCTAATGTACACGAAATGCATTGAAAGAAATCGTTGCAAAATTCTTTCCATCAAAAATCACTGGCGCTACAAACGCACCGTCATCAAATCATACAAGCTGCAAGACGCTGGCACGAATGATTCTAGTGATGTTTCACTATCTTTAGCCGTGCTACCATCGGGAGGGTTTAATGAACCACGAAAGTAAGATATTTGTAGTGTAATATTTATGGTTGTGGAAACCAGTAAGCTTGAGGGTGTTTTCACCCCTGCCCCGCGTCTAAACAGCGACAACTGCGACGCTCGTCGGCACGGACTCGGTAAACATAATCCCCCGACGTAGCTGGAGTGTGTCGTGGGCCTGAGGGCGCGGGCAGGAGGGGTTTGACGGCCTCTCCTAGGGTCGTTTGTCCCGCCCCGCGCCGCTCGCCCGGGGTAACTGCTTCTTTTACACGGCGCGGGGTGTTCTCGTCTTTCTCCTAGCGGCCGTTCTGGTAGTTGAGGGCCAGGGTCATGCTCTTCTTTGCTGAAGAAGGTGTCCTCGGTGTGAGATTGCCCTACCCCCGGGGTCAGTCCACCTGGGGGCAGGAGGGTGGCGTGGTACTCTGTTCGCTTTGTTTTAAGATCGCCGTCTGGGTGGATGTATTTTGCACCTTCGAGGACGTTTAGGACGAAATGGCGGGTTGATAAATGAAGTAAACAGAGTATGTAAGGATATCAGAGGACAAGGCATCACTTCCACGAAGGTTTTCACCCGACTTTAAGAGCTCTTGTGACTTACTATGTTGAATTTTCGTTCCTTATTAAAATTTTGGCAAGATTTAATTGAAATGATTTTAATAGGGGCATAGCTAATTACTTAACCTTTTATCGTGTACGTTGTATTAGAAAAGTAAAGCGTAACTATGAAGTAATTAAGCTAACTCAAATTTTATCACAAAAATTTTCTCTTGCCAAATTATAAACACTAAATAACTCCCAGTACCGATTTCTTCCAATAATACACAACTAATAGTAAACTGTAATGTTTCTATAAAAAAAACATTGCCGGTTATTACCCACAGCCTTCATTTATTACGCCTAAACAAAAACTTAAATTATTCAAACTGAATTATCAAAATTTTCTATTCGACAAAGCTTCGGATGTGTACTTGGCTAACTACTTGACATACATATAAATAGAATCTTTCATTAATATTTTTGTTAAGCAGTTTACAAAGAATATATCCTATTCTTTGTCGAAGAAAAACAATTATAATAAAATTTTAATAAATGTCATGGTTTAAAAAATGAAACTACAATAAAATTATCTAATACTTCCTCTTAAGGGGGTTCCCTACCTGCACTTGAAATACGTTGCAGTACATTCTTAAATACTTTTTTTATGAAAATATTACACATGTACCCACTGTGTCAATTTACGAAAGAAAATACACTTTAAGTGATGACGGAAGTGTAGTTTTAAAGCTCCACGACAATTAGAAAAATCATTTCGAGGCGCCACGAAATGGCTGAGAAACAGCTATGCTAACCTGTTAAATCTGTAATAAAAAAACTCACGGGATTTATGTAAAAGTACTCTAGAATCATCAAATAGACTTTGCTGAAAACTTTCCGCTAGTAAAAAGATAGATTCGCCACTGAGTGTCAGTCAGAAGAGTGATGTACGATACAACTGCACGCTGTTTCAGTGCCTTGCGGTAGAGGCGATACCGCACCAGATGAGCCGGTCAACATCGCCCTTGGCGCCGTGCCTCACTCACACTAACACACGGCCAGTAGGCGGGCGTCTAAAATGATGACTTGTAATGAGGACCTATAGTGGAGAATTGACGGAATGCGGACAGTTGGAACGGGGTTGTCCCGATAAACTACGATTGACAACGGAAAGTACCATAGCCGTCTTTAGTAGAAGGTCGCGGCCTTAGATCTGGCAACCCTGCCAGGAAGGGTCATGTTAACACTTCTTTGTCTCGCCAACGGCTGTGGCACAGAATATTTAGGAATACAGAAGTGAAATAGTCGGCAGGAAGGCGAACTCAGTCACACACGACAGCAAAATGGGTTCCCTGGCCAGCAACATGGCGGAAACACCTACTGCCAATCAGCGTGAGGCAGCTGCTCTGCTAGTCGGCAGCCAGGCCAATAGGAAACCTGTAGTAACATGCAGGAGCCAAACAGACACGGGGCTGGAGTCTACAGCCTCGGGCAGCCAATAAGCGGCCAAGTTTGCCTATATCAAACGAGCCGCCACGTCATTTCACGTCTGTATTACTATTTAGTC
>PNEQ01118316.1:0-15254 GCA_003012365.1 Medauroidea extradentata
TCAGTCCGAAGTGGTGATGGCTCACCATGTGCTGCGCAGCACCCCGAGTGCACCGCTGTCTTCACTCTTGAGGTCTTCTGTTCGACTCCCGTCGCGCACCTCCTCTTCGCCTGTCAGCCTGCCGCAGCAGTCCTCTTGTATCGCCAAACACTGCTCCGAAGGTAGCCCCCTGCCGCCTCACAGTAGACTTTGACGTCACCAAGATGTCTTCACCAGTCTCTCTCCACAGGCGTAGCACCTTCCTCTAGCACTACCAATAGCGAACTCCTCTCAAATGTGCCGATTCTGTGCTTTTGTACTAGCCCAGACAGTCTGGTGTTCCCCGCATTACCGGGGTCTAAAAATAGATATTTCATCATGTTTCGGATGTGCTTGAAGTCAC
Source organism: Medauroidea extradentata (assembly GCA_003012365.1). Classification (NCBI taxonomy): domain Eukaryota; kingdom Metazoa; phylum Arthropoda; class Insecta; order Phasmatodea; family Phasmatidae; genus Medauroidea; species Medauroidea extradentata. The sequence continues at coordinate 383 of PNEQ01118316.1, forward strand.
GTCGGCCGCACTTGAAGGGTTAAGATGCAGTTGGGACAGGTATCTATGATGTAGTTTCGGCGGGATTCCCACTATGAGCCACCCGGGCTTTGAATCATCGGCCAGCCCTCAAGGTGTTACGAAACAGCCGCCGACCACTGGCCTACAGGTACATGGCACGCAACAATATTGTAACCCCAGAAGTATACCTAAATACTGTGTAGCACCACGCACAGCATGTTGGAACAAAGATGGCAATGGCTGGCTGCACGGAACACTGGCGAACGATCCATGGCAATATATACTGCACTCTGTTAGCTACAAGCCGTAACTGAAGAGCGTGCTCAGCCACTCTGCTTGTGCGTGCTTAGATGCTTGTTCATTGGGCCAAACAAGTCAAAGATTTCATCGTCATTCATCATCATTGTAATATGCAGACGTTTTTAAAATAAAACAATACACTAAATGGCGTGGTGCTGGCTTGGCGCAGCTCAGCACGGCTCGGCGCTGCCTAGATTGCTGGAGTTCGGCGCGTCCCGGAGGGCGGTAACAGCGTCACAAGCTGTACGCACGGCACAGGGTGTGGCTGACGATAATGCCGGTGTTGTGTAGTTACATCATCTAATAAGCTACTATCTGATGTTATCTTGTATATACTTATATTTCCTTTTTAATAAACGCTTCCAGCAGTCTGTAATGTATGGTAAATCCCATTTTTCCAGGCCTCATTTTCATCCAAAATCTTTATTTACGTGTATGATCCGCCCCCCAACTTTTCAATTTGTTTTTTTTTTTTTTGGAAAAAATGTGTGGGTGGTACATGAATAAATACAGTATATAATAACATGATATGAAGAATGTACTGTGGATATCTCATTTGACAAAATATTTTACAGATATTAAATATTTTTTTTTTTTTTTTTTTTTTTTTCCCCATCATCTTAAACCCTGAACAACATTACTGACGTTCACCAAGATCTTGGTGATCAACGAAACCTGGTCAAAGACTGTGATAAGCTTTCGAAAATTCCTGTTCTGAACTGTCTATTGAACTTGGGTTGGTTATACCTGTGTTTCTGCATAACTCATTATTACTGAGCCCCCAGCACTAACAGGATTGACTATAACTTTATGAAGGGTATAATCTCCCTCACTAGGGAACTGTCACAAAGATTGGCACCCCAGGGTCCATTGCCTGTCCCAAATATTTGTTGCGTGGCCACGGAGGGGTGGAAACTTTGTCAGTCGCTAGCCGGGAATGTCCAACAAAGTATTTCTGACGGTTCGTGCCACACATGTGTTTGATAATAGCCATGCTGGCACATATTCATGATAGGTTAATGAATATTGTAGTTTTACATATGTCTGACTGCCGATAGCAACATTAGTTTGCTTTACGTTATAGTACTCCTGAACTGACCATGATCTTGACATAGTAAATTCCCTGGGAATTATCAGAAGCATTCGTCCAGTTACTAGAAACAAAAAGGGTTTGTGAACATGTGAGATAATTTTTTTAGGCCTACTGTAGTCTACGTATTTCTAAAAATAGTGGGGCATGTCTTAGTTCTTTCAAATAATTTTTGAACCTTGCATGGGTAGGAAATTGCACTAAGCAGAAAAGTGTTATGTTAATTAAATGTATCAGAGTGTGTCTGTCCATATTAAAGACAGGGAGCAATTGGCAAATTTTATGTGACATGTAATATATATAAGTCATTAGTTTTGTGCAAGTACAATATGAAGTAGTGATTATGAATCCATGGCATTTCAAAGTTGAATGAATGGCAATAGTTTGTCTCCAAGATGCACATGTCATTTATCTTATATGTCTACTAATTGTATTGTTGCAAGACTCTTGATCATCAGTAAGGTGTTCTGCTATTAAATATTGAGTATATAGGAAATTTAATTCAATATTACGGTATGGTTCAGTAAAACCCTCGGCATCCCAAAATTGTGTAGGTTTTCACATAGCAAATTGCAGGATGTAAAATGTGCTGTTGGGTACTGTAGTAAATCAGTGATGTGGTTTATTGGTAGACATACAGTAGTTGACTTTGAAGTATTAACTTTTAATTTGAATTCTTCCCTCCCCTCATGTGAGACACCTTCCTCACCCAAAATTCAATTCCTGTTGTGTACTGTGGTTGTTATGTAACTTGACCCCTTCAGACATTTGCCTGATATATCTCGGTCTAAAAATCGGTAGAAATAATTAACTAAAAATTAAGAAAAAATTATAATTTTTTTAGAGGACTATTTTTTATTGCCAAAAATTACATATTTAATGTTGAATGTGTTTAAAAACCATGAATATTTCTTGCGAACATTGTATAAAAACCTGGCACTGAAGGAAAGGGTTAATACAATGTATGTATACTACAATTGCTTTTTCAACTTTGGTGTTCATACTAGGGAATATTACAAAATATTGCCTGGGAAACAGGGAAACATCAGAGAATTGCAAAAGAAAATTTCAGTGGACTAGCTGTGCTCTCTATTGGATAAAACATTTTTTTTCTAGTTAGAAGGCAAGGGCATTATAAAGCTGGTGTGGGAACATTATTCTTATCCGTGTTCTAGTGTTTCCATGCTGTATGAGACACCACCTTTCCTTTATTTATTTAGGTTGGGATGCATAAAATGCTATATGGTATATAATCAATCTGCAGTGTAACTGACTTGTACTGTGTAACAAAATAGAATCTTAAGTTTTCGGTGTTTTCTGAAATTTATTTTAAAAATTTAAATTTTATGACTATTAGCATTATTTTATTAAAACAATTTTGTATGATAAATTTTATTTATAAAGAAACACTTGTTTCCTTAATTTAATAATGGAGAGTGTTAATTACAACAGAAACAAAATGAAATAAAGCAACAAAGCTTTTACAAACCTTCATAGTAGGCACGTGTCCTACAGTGTAGAGCCTGTTACCAGCAGTTTGGAAGTCATAGCTTCCTTTTGACATGGTCTTTCTCTGGATGGGGCGAATGAAGCAGTCTGTTGCCTGTAGAACTTTAGAAACAGTTTTGAAGTAGATACAGCAGTGTGTCTTCTTCTTTGTGAAATAACAATTTCAGGGCCTTAAGTATGATAGTTGGGCACTTCCTAGCTACATTGAATGTGTAAACAAACTTCTGTAGTGTAAAGATATGCAAAATCCCTGGTTGAACTATTGTGCCAAGTGGTAGTGAGTTTATTAAATTTTAGTCCATGTGAGCTATTTCTGTTTAACAAACATCTTGAGCACTAACTATTAAACTTATGTACTGTAAGGGAGGTAGGGTACAACATTAATGTGTGTACACCCCAGAAGCACTGATTTAATAACCTTGTGTAATACAACTGTGTTACAGCTATTAGGGTGCGTACACGCTGGCGAGCCGAGTGGTTCACGAACCGCTTGTGAGCAGTATGCTCACCAGTTTGTACGCTATCCCAAACAGAATACGAGTGCCGAACGAACTGCTAATGACTATCCGAAGGAAGTATGTTTTTTGATGAACACAAAGTTATTCACAGTGCTAGCCTGGACATGCTTGCTGCATGTTCGTGTGTTTAGACAGTGCTCACGAACATTCTGTGCTCTCAATAGACTATCATCTGCTCATTGTAGGCTTCTTGTTGGTTAGATTGTCTAGTAGATCAGTGGAGGTTCGTTTAAACTAATTTTAACTCTTAACACGTTGCAAGCGACTCATGTGCGGTTCGGTCGGCCCGTCAGTGTGTACGCGCCCTTAGAAAACAGCACTTGTTTCTTAAAAAAATAGCTGATTTGTGTACGACTGTTTTTTGTTGACAGTCGGAGTTATGTCAACAACTGTACGACATGATTCGAAACTATAAGAAGGAAGATGGGACCTTACTGTGTGATTCCTTTATACGAGCACCAAAACGTCGACAGGAACCTGCTTACTATGAGGTAAGAAATTGTAATATACTAGCAATAATAATTTGTACCTTAATAAATACCATTGAAAAGCTTCGTGATATATTTTTTAGATTATGTATTTAATCTTTTTGTGAAGTTATTCACTATAGACTGATCGCGATAAAGTGAGCACTGCATCAATTTTTCTTTCAGCCATTTTAAATTAATCTGTACTATTCTTTAATGTGAAAAATTCCATGAGACTAAAAGCCATTGTGAAAGTTTCACCACTTTCAAATCCTAACATCGTTGGCCCCAATAAAATGCAGTTTTTGGTTATTATACAGTGAAATCTCGTTATAAAAAGTATGGTTTATAACATTATATGTCTTATAACACCAGCTATACAATGCACCATCTCTCCATAATACATGTAAAATTGTTTGGATATAACAACAATCCGCTATAAAGACAGTTTTTGTTGCCATTTACAGTTGTTGTTATAGTGAGATTCCACTGTAAATGTTTGGGAGTGCTTAGTTTAAATTGAACAGTTTACAATGGCATGTAGTAGAACCTATTCTGGACTGCTCTTGGTGGGCATTGGCATAGTTTAGTGTATTCCTGATAGTGGAACTCCGTGTGAGACCATTCGTATTTTTATAATCCATTTGCAAGTCACATTTGACGAGTGTGCACCAAGAGCAGTTGTCCCCACTCCATTTATAGTAATAGTTCATTTCAGTGCAAATATGGTGGCGACCAGTGATGATATAAAAAAAAGTTTGCTTGGGTGGAAAGTAAGCAATCCCCTGTCAGTAAAAAGAGTTTCCAAATGTTGTGCTGGTCATGCACAGTTGTATGCAAACATAATACACGTAGAGAGAGATATGGAAGAAAACACAGCATATGATCGTGCATGAAATGTAGGCATTAGAAACGGTGCTAATAGGACAATGGGGGTGCTGTTGTCCTGGAAGGCCTTCATCTGGGATCCGTCACTCAAAGATAATTAAAGTGAGCGTCAGTGTAGGGCCTCTTGCTTGCACCCCCCTCCTCCCCATCCCCCCCTGTATGTCTTACAGCTATTACTTTACAGCCTTGGTCTGTAAGCCTTGCAGTTTCTATGTAATTATGGTGAACTTCTTGCTAGTCTATACACAACTGCTTCAAGACCAAGAAAGCATTCAACTCTTTCAAATTAATAAAGCAAAAGCTGTGATTAGCCAGCCACATAAAATGTTGTGGACCTAGACATTGCCAAGTGGTATTTCTTAAAATTTTACCAATACAAAGATAATATACTGGTTAAATCTTTTTAAGAGTAGAGTAGGTGAGTAACACGCTTCACTACAAGTACAGAGTGATGTACAACGTTTTCTATTGCACAGATTACCTTCTTGGTATCTGCTAGAGTTAGGGTTTTCTCAGTCTAGTGACCAGGATGTTAGACAACGGAAGCAGTTAGCTTAGCTCAGTTTTTAGACGTAAGCAAATTTCTTTTGGTCCACTTTTTGAACGACTCAAATTGAAATTTTACCCTACCCAGAATAATCTTATGTTTTTTCATAAAAGCCTTTCTCATAGATGACTCTCAAATTATGTAGCTATAGTACTATACTACATAGGTATGAGTTTACGATTATATTACAAACACAGTTTAGTTTCCGTCTGTCAGTACAGAAAATAAATATAGTGTATATATATTTCTTTGGCTGTACTGTGTTTTGTTCTTGAAATAAGTGTATTGAATAGAATGTCATATTAAATTTGTTGTTCTATGAATGTTTGTTTGTTCTCACATGTTGAGAAATAAGTGCATAACTTAAAACTTTTACTAGGTACTAGAAAGTGCAGCTTTTTTCTGGAGGACTACAGTTATTTTGTAATATGGTGGTATGAAGTGCAGAGATAGGGAAGGTAGAACAGTTGTGGATGTGGTGTACATGATAGCCCTTGATAAGATGAAGTGCATTAAATGAGAGCAAATGTATGAAGATTAGAATTATGCTAATCAGATCAGTGTATTATGGTATCAAAATAGAAACGGCACAATAACGAAATGACTAAGGGCTTACTTTAACATTTGACTTTACGATAGACTTCTTATGAAGTCATGCACATTGGTGTTGCCATAGCTAAAGTCTAGATGGCCGTTCGCAAAGAGCCAGCTGATTATGTTGAAACGAAAAATGTTTATTTCTAATTATGGAATTGTTTTCCAGCATTGGGATTTTGTGAAAAAGTAACAGGTTTGTCTTAAATGTACTCGAAAAACCTGGTAGGTAACATTGAAGAAATATTCATAAATGATCTTTGAGTTACGCCAATAGATGTCATTGCATTTGTTCTGAAAAAATATGGTAATAAAGTTAAAAAGTATTAATAATTGGGCTTATATTTTGAATATTTATATGATGTGATCATATAGCAATTTTATAATGATTTTTATCATAATATTTCAGTTTCCAAAAAAAAAAAAAACAGATTTTCAATTGTTTTTCAACTGTCCTTACTTTAACTTTACGTTTGTATTGTGTGATGATGAAATACACAAAGTAACTGAAACATAAAGTCAAATGTTAAAGTATTTAATTGTGTATTGACCTTAAGTGATGCAGCATTCAGTGAAAAGATTTACTGTCAGGTTAATTTTTACACACTATTATTCACGCTAGTTCAGAATAATTGCTTTCTGTTTACCAAGTTGCTATCACAGTTTTAATTACTAATTAACATAGTAATTTTATTGATAAACTTCTTCACTAAATTTTGTTGCTATGAGTGTGTTATTTTTAAGTGTGACACATTGTTATGTTTGTGACTTTCAGGTAGTTTCAAACCCAATAGATATGCTAAAGGTACAGCAGAAGCTAAAGACAGATGAATATGAGGACATTGAAGATCTTGCAGCTGACATTCAACTGATTTGCAATAATGCAAAAGCTTTCTATAAGGTACAGTCTGTATTTCAAGGTGATTGTGTAGTGGCAGAATGTTATTGATTTGAGATATGTATTGTACGTGGTTCAACAAGTCGATTTTCGACAGCGAAGCGAGTTTCAAGAGTATTTTAGTTGACTGGAAAATTTCAGTTATTTAATGCAACGTGTTTGTTTGTCCTTGTAGCTTCTTGCATGGTACCCATTTTACTTTTGTTTGTGATATGTAGTGATAAAATAAATACAGGAATCAGACATTTTAATAAGGCAATAAGAAATTAAGAACAAAGAATTTTACGTTTGTAGTGGTAACGTGACGTTAAATTGGCAAGAATTTGTGTAGCTGGAAATGACATTTTTGACCCCCCACAAATCACGAAAAATGCAAGGAAAGATTGACGTGACCCAGAATACATTTTATCGGCTGCGAAAAAACTGTGAAAATTGCAAGATAAAATAGTTGTGTCTCAAATTGGACATATATAGGTCGAACACAAAAGTATTCAGGTTATTCAAAGTAATTAATTCTTTATTGCTCGTGTTTGCTACTCCAAGATGCTACTAATTCGTAAAATACTAAATACTCCAAGATGCTACTAATTCGTAAAATATGAAGCAAAAATTTATTTCACAATTTTAAATTGTTGTGTATAATGGAAAACATTGGACGGTCAACATAACTTAATTAATTGCAGAATTGTTTTTTTTTTTTTTTTTTTTTTGCATTTTTTGTCCACATAACGTCTGATTTTACAGCTGGAATAAATGATAATACAGTACATTATTTTGGCTATTAATGTTGTTTTACTGTCCGAATTCCATTATTTAACAGATCATAAAAAAGTAGGGCAATGTAAACAAAAATGTTATGTATACTTCCACCATCATGTGCTTTCCAGCTGACAATCAAAACATGTAAACAGTTAAGGTATAGTATTATTGCAATAGAATCCGAAGTGTGTTGTGGTTTTCTTTTGGTTATTTTTAGATCTCAGACAAGTAAGGTAATTTGTTTTCAATACTGGCTGCACAAGTTTTACTAGGGTTAGGTAGGCAATTTTAATGGAAAATTATTTCATGTTGCAGCAAAATTTTACATAATTTATTGTATATTTTACTAGGTATGCTCAAAATTGTAACATTTAATGGCATTACAAAAAAAACTTGTGTGGGTAACTTATATATTTTAATTTTTAATTCAACTTGACACCTAAAAGTTTAAATAATAGTACCTAATTTTGTTACAACATACTGAAGTTGCTGTAGCATACGACAGTGTACATCTATAAAAGGGGGGGAGGATATATATATATATATATATATATATATATATATATATATATATATATATATATATATATAAAATAGGCCTACATGAACACATTACAGTAATTCAATTATTTTTCTTGTTGCCTTCAATTTGGTTTTGCACTATAAAATCATAAAGTAGTAGTTTAAGTTTCATGTTGCAGACTATCGTAAAAACTTATCTTAAGTGGGTAGGACCTACCTTCGAAATATCAGTGTTATAATCAAAGTCGTGCGACTCGCAAAACTTAAAAAAAAAACTTGTCAACATATTATTTTGTAGACTACATAGCAAAAATTTGCACTCTCACAACCGAAACTGTAATCTATATGTATAAAAGGAAGTACCCCACTCACTGACTGACTGACTCATTCATTCATTCATTCATCATCAACGCCCAGCCCAAACCACTGGACCTAGAAACGTGAAATTTTAAGGGAAGTTTCCCCTTGTGGCGTAGGCGCGTACTAAGAAAGGAAATTTTGAAATTCTGCTATTAAGGTGGTGAAACGGGGTGAAATTTATTTTTTGCAAATCTTTGATATTTCTCAAACCCGACAGGCTATCGTCATCTTATTCACTTCGTTAGGTCGCAAATACAAATGTCTAGAAACAAATTTCAGGATTTTTCGAAATTTTCATATTAAGGAGGTGAAAAGCAGTTTAATTCGTTTACAGTAAATCCTCTCTTCCTCTTAAACCACCTGAGATATCGAAGTGATTTTTTTCTTTAAAATGAAGCTTACGCAAATACCTAAAAAGTATTTTCAGGATTTTTCAAAATTCGTTTTTGAAAGCCGGTAAAAAAATAAAACAGTTTTTTGATTAATCAGTCGTATCACCTAAACCGTTAGGGATATCGAGGTGGCTTTTGTCTTATAATGAAACATAAGTAAATACCTAAAAAGTAATTTAATGATTTTTGGAAATTCATCCTTGAAAGCCTATAATAAAAAAATATAACGTGTTTAAGAATAATCTTTCATAACACCTGACATAGTTCAAAATTTGTTTCCTTTTTATTTCTTGCTTATAGTTAAACCTCTTTGGACTATAGCCTGTACACGCGAAATAACTCTCATGGCCTGTCTTGAATAATTTGTAGTTAAGTCTGTGGAGTTGCATTTTTTTTTTTTTTTTTTTGCCAACCCACCATAAATAAAACCTCTTTGGACTGTAGTCCGTACATACGAAAGTATTATTACGGCCTGCCTTTAAGTATTCACTCGGGTATTGTACAAAGTTTGTGGTGTGTGGGGTGGGGTTACGGGTTCGTATCCTGTGCAAGTTTTTGCGATGGGACATAACATGACATCATACGAGCATATTGCGTGTGCTCTTTTCACTGAGCTAAGACAATTTATAGTTCACTGTTATTGAGTACGCTAACTGTTAAATGCCTTCATCACATATTTTGTCCAGAGTTACTGTTTGTATTACATAATTTCACGCAGGCAAAGCCGCGGCTGGGTAGCTATTTTGTAGAGAAATAAAGATGAATTAAAAACAAAGATGTTCTGCAATTAAAGTACCCTCAGCGTAGTGGACTGGATAAAGCTGTTTGTATTTGTTGTTATAAAGATATACAGAGAATATAGTAACACCATCAATTAATACGTTATTAAAATTTAGTTACTCTTTTCTATAGTGTAACCAGGCGGCTTCCAAACTCCCTCCTCAAACTTGACGTAGTTTACTGAGTACACGTAGCAATCATAATTTCCTTTTTGTTACTGGCCAGTAGTGATCGGATGGAAACACAGGAAACTAAATCTCCAAAAAAATATATAACTCTTTACACCATCTTCGCTTGACTGTAGTATAGTTCGTAAATGTAACCATCAACACAATTACATATTTTGACAACAAGTTCCATCACCAAAGCCGACGCTCCAGAGAGAGAAAGCAAACTTAAAAGAAAAGAGAGCAAATTAAAGAAAAAGTTCCACCACTCATTGCACCAACATGCATGGCGCCTATTCCGGCTACTAACCACGCAAACATAAAGTTCTTAGGCCTATACGGCCACCTCTCCGCAACCATACTACCGCGCACACACACACACACCCATCCTGCTCCAAGGCCCAACAACAAGTTACTCCACCATCTCTGTCGGCGTCCGCACAACAAGTAGAAAGTACACAACCATCTTCCACCACGCTCAAACAACCAGTAAGTACCAGTCAAAATGGCAGACGCACGACACTCTCTCTCCCTACAGCGCCTCTAGTGGCCACCCAGCGCACCACGGTAAAAACGTAACGGAAAATTAAAACTAAATTAAATATAATAACAAATTACAAACTTATATACTTTGAAACAACTTGAAAAGTGAAAATATTCTTCTGAAACCAAAATTACATAATAATTTATAACATAAATTTAAGTACATTTGAACCACGTGCCCTTTCATTGGCTCAAACCAGCCCGCGCAAACATACTACTGTCTCTCTCGCACACTCAACGAGCGGCGGCGCACGTGCACTTTGTGAAAAGTAAAAATATTAGAAAAACTGTTAAAAATCTAAATACAGCAATTCCTGGAACTGGGCAGGCACACCTGTGCCATCCAACTATACTTGCCAACAATACACCCAGCCCTGAATTACAATACAATGACAGTTAAGCTGCAAATAATAATATTAAATTTAAATTAAAACACAAAGTTGACTCAGCCTAAACAAACCAAATTAAATACATATAAAATTTAACAATTTCAAAAACTGATAGGCGTACAGATAAAAGTCAAACAACAGGTCAACAATACCTCAAAGTAATTATATAGATAATAGCAAATTCATTAAGTCACACATAAGGAAATAATAAAATAAAACAGGAAACAAAGGCCTAAGTGGTGGGTGGACCGCCTCACAATAGTACACACGGACGAAGCCGCAAAGGGACAGCTAGTAATATATAAATGAAAAGAGTAAGTAATAAACAAACATGGGTAGGACTAATTTCCCAAATCAGCTTTAAATATTTTGGTAACACCAATGATTAAACACATACACTTTAATGACTGGGAAATACATAGGCTTAAGTTTTCGGACCTTTCCTTTGGTAATATGTAGGCATACACTTTTGCAACTGACAGGCACAAAATATCACGTTGACTTCATATTAAATGATACCACTTACTTGTCATACATATTATAAAAATACTGATATTTTCGTACAAAAATAATTTATTGAGTCGGCGACTTGAAAAAGCATGTTTACAACCCACAACAAGAACCGTACAAATACAACACAAATTCCATTAAAATGAAATGTAGGTGACATTTTTTATTGTCTGTAGCACTTTTCTATGGAAGAATTACCTGCTTCTTACTTAGCAATTGTTTTTGTAGACATGCCACCGCCACGATGCTGAAAAGCTGAACGTTTTTCCAGTTCCTTCTTCCGAAACGAGTCTTAAAATATCCCGTTTTCGTTGGCCATTACAGGCAGTGTATTTCAATTTTTGCATTGCAATATATTAAATATATGCACAGAGTTTATAACAACACCTTAAAAGAAAATAATTATAAATGCACATGGTCACGAAACACGAACACACGAGAAGTTTACGTAATGGCGTCCTCTGTTTTGGTTGCCAGTACAGGTCTGTTGATAATGGTGCGGTTGTTCGTAAAATAGTTATAGAAATCACGCAGTTTGAATAGAATAAAATAGTTATGTGACTAATGCTGGATACATAACAGTGTTAATATATTACGGTTCCTCCAAAGTGCTTGCTTATTTTTCACGTATATTACACACTATTTTCAATGTCGACGATGGAAGTTAACCGATTTGTTGATTAGGGCTGCCACTACTGCTTCATCAGGTAATACGATCATTCTGCCATGTGTTTGGCATGTGTTAAAAATATTGGTAGCATTGGCTGTCAAAATACGGAATTCTTACAGGGGATAGATAATACAAACTTACATTTCCTTATTGTATTAATATGTAGCCTATTGGTTTGTTCTATAGGCCTAAAAAATCAATAAATATTCTAGAATTTGTTGATTTTCAGCTGTTAAACTTATGTTAACAGATTTTTATAAATAAGATATTTCTTTTTAAGTATTTATGTGAAGTAAGGTACTTTGTCACATTCTGTACTGTGACAATATATCATGACGTAAAAAAATTGTGAAATTTATGACAAAATTGCATGAAAAATAGCAAAACAATTGACAAAAGAATCTCATTAAAATTAACGATGATATTAAAAATTTTTCACAAAAACAGGTGTGTCTAGTATCGTACACTTTTATTTTTAGTTATTTAATTCGTTCATTCATATGCTTCCGGAGCCGAAGCTCATATGAGGAAGCTGTACAAAAGCTAACAAACAAATGAATCTTGCAATACAATGTAAATAACAATAGATAATTACATTCCAAACAATATAAATGAGCAAAACCATTTTTTTCTCTCATAAATTAAGAATATTACCACACGTGGGGTTACAGTAATGATACACACCCTTTACCAAGTAGATATCATTCATATCATCATTACCGGTAGTCAAATTACATACCAGACAAGCTAACTTTAATAGTTACCATAAAAAGAATCAATGGTTAAAATGTTTTCAATAAACCAGAAAAATAATAAATCCAAACATATGAAAATTGAGATTACTATGAACACTTAATTTGAAAATCGACAATTTTCTAAAGGTTAATTTCATGGGTAAATATTGAACTCCAAATTTTAAGAAAACAACTGCACACATTTCCCATTAAACTTTGTACAAATAAAAATTTGAATAACATCTGAAATTTATGAAAATTGTAAATTGACAATATGAAGTGGTGCACCAAAGAAATTAACCTAATTACGCAAATTTACAATAAAGTTTTTGAAAAACAACACATATAATGAGCTTGCAAAATTTATGACATCTGTAAATCTGTTAGACCTATCTGACATATAACTTGGTGATTGCAACAGGAGCTCAACAAAACTTCAACCTTAGGTGAAACATAGTCAAATTCTGGTGAAGTAGACTCCTGAGCAATAATAAGTCATGTCCGTGGGCTCCAGTCAGATCGTTTCTAGTTATTATTCATGAAATTCAGAATAGCAAATAACAGCATGCTAAATATGGAAAAGCGCCACACAACATACGGCTCTAAGACCAAGGGTCATCATGGTGTGTAATGTAAAAACACATTACTGAAAAATACTCATTTAACCAAATCAACAAACTTGACGAACTTACATCTAACATACTTTAAATCCTAACTGAATTTTCTAAATACGGCATCTGAAACATTGAATTTATAAAAAAGGAAGTGATTAGAATTAAACTTACGTACACATGACTGCAGCCGTCTTGCACGTCATAGAGGAACAAGTTCCCACGTACGCACTAAATGAATGGAGCTGGAAGAGACTTACATGACTAAACAACTGTTTCCGAAGAAAGAAGGAGAAGAAGTGAACGAACGGTCCAACACAAACACACAAACGAAACCTGGCCAGAGCTTAACAACTGCACAGGCGCAGGGAAGAGAAGAGGGGGAAACAAGAGAGCAGAAGTCAGATAGAGAAGACTAAGACGTCGCGAACTGAGCCAAATAAACTTGTAGAGTCGATAGCAGTTCAAAGAGAATCCGCCATGTGCCACAGTCACCGAACTAAGCACCAGACGGCGCAGCACAAAGTAGACGTACTTATATGTAATTGATGAACAGTAGTCTGTATGGCAGTATCTGTAGGGACAAATTTTGCTTGACAAAATGGTTATGTGATTCAAGTTTGGGTACAAATTTGATGTTTACAATCACAAAATAACAAATTTACTCCATTTCAGTCACTGCCTATATTTTCATTGTCTGATTGAAAGACGGTTTGATAATGCTGGGAAATGAGTGTGTGTTTAAACTTAGTTGTACTGCCAGTTTTGTATCTAGCGGAGATGTTAGCAAAGCTACTACAAAGTCACAAAATTGGCACAATGTTGGTTTAAATCTTCTAAATAAATAAGTGAATGCAAATTTGAAACATACAGAATTAAAATAATCAATTCACAATATTTATAATGCATATTTTATGTATCATGTTTGCCAGCAGTTCCCAAACTGTGTTCCACGGAACGTAAGGGTTCCATCAAAACTTCGTAGGGGTTCCCCGAAAAGATCAGCACTTTATTTTTAAAACAAGTATTTGAAAGAACAGCGCCAACCCGGCACCGACACGATGACGACATTTGAGGCGTCTTAGTGCCTCTACTTTCCTAACACCGCTTTATCGCAGAGAGTCGAGCTGTCGATATTTGCTTTCGGTTCAGTTAGTTCAATTTATAGGAAACAGATAGTATTGCGAGTACACTCCTCCCTAAGTTCCCTTCAGTACTGTTGTTGGCAACAAATGCAAATAGTGTTTGTGTTTCAAGACATTTAGTTCAGTACCTTACAACTACCGTCTTGCTTATGACTTTGATAGTGCCTGATATTTACTTACATTTCAAGTGAATATTTATTCCTTGATTAATACAGTCTTCGGAACAGCCATTTAATGCTGTGAATGTTACTTTCAGGTAAACGTAATAGTAAAACGTAGGTATTGTGATGCGAAATGCCAACCTAGCACAATATAAAGATTGTTTCTCTTTTTTAGTCTCTAGTTCCAGGCTTTTGGTGACATTTAGGGGTGTGCCTGGCCCTGTATACCATTTGAGATAAGCTGTTGGAAACTTTTATGCTTAGCTAAGTAGAATGTCAAACTAAGATAACAGGGTACCTGCTAAGACATTACCACTG
>PNEQ01118317.1:0-15255 GCA_003012365.1 Medauroidea extradentata
CTGAGCCAATAAGAAAAACGTAACTAAATGAAGGCCCATTTCACTGTGTAAGTGAACAGTCAATGTACAGCTGCTGTCTTCTTGAGTACACAGATATTCTTCGAGGCTAGCATAGAGGTCAGTGAATCCGCGAATTTTTCTGGTCTCTAGCAATTACACAAGAGTTAGTTAATTAAATAGTTTTCTCATTTACCCCATCGCTATCATCAACTTTAGCAACAGTGAGTAGACTACATATTTGTTTGCTTACTACACACATATACATAATATTTTCTCATTAACTGTAATATCATCTTCTGTAACGACGTCTTCACCGCCACACTCGCTCTCATAATACTAACTATAAATAACATAATAGCATTAGTATAATTTTCAAGGCCACTTCTGGTAGTGTATCACTTTTATCACAAAACTGTAGTTGAAACTAATTGTAAAGTTCGTAGGTTAAAATAAATGTGCGTATTCGTGTCATCTGTCAGCAGTATGTGTATGCATATGTACAAGATAATTTACATTAACTCATATCTTAAATTCTTGTTCCAATTCGAAATATACATATGTTGTAGTTGACAATACAAAAATATGTTTTCGTTTATCGTTACCCTTACTGTAATATGTTAAATAGTTACTTTTGAGAAATTTTCTTGGTTTGGTATATCATCTGATTCTGCAGGGAGATTTAGCAGAGATCGGTGCTTCGTGCTTGAAAAAAAGAAAAAAAATTACAAATTTCAACGAAGTTATCTGATAGCCTACTGAAACCTACAATTTATTACGTTTGTCGGTAAACGTATATTTACAGTTGTTACATATATGTATTGGTAGAGCCATGATTTTATGGCGAAAAGATTTTTGCAACATTTGGCTTCAATTCTTCATGTGCACACATGCAGCTCCGCTACATCGTCTGTGATTGGATGATTTTACTCTCACTCGCCTTGACAAATTACAGACGTACGGAGTCACAATAATCTTATTCTGATTGGTGCAGTCAAATGCGCAACGTATATGAACAAAGACACGCTGCCAGTAATCATGAAGCAGAATTGCCGATGTGCAAGAGAGACACTTAAACAAAGTGGGGCAAAAATCTTTTTGCGACAAAATCGTGGCCCTATGTATAGGTTTTCACCGCACGCATGTGACTGCTGTACAGCGGAGGAGCTGAAAAATATTATCTGAAGACGAGCGCTCAGAGGAGTGTAACTGATATAACAGCCCAAGTGTTGTCGTCTCAAGTTACCACTGATAATACTGCCTCGGTCCTGTGCCGCCACTCTCTACTGGCAACACTGTGTGCCCCAACCATCATCCTCCGTCTGCCTCCCAGCGTGCGCGTCTAGACATCTTGGCGCTATTTACTGCTACTGTGGTTTTGGAGACGCCCGCGCTGCCTGGCGGAATTCCCGCGCCAGTCGTGCTGCAGGATCAGTCTTAATACATAGACACATCTGCATTTCGCGAAAAGATTATGTGCCTGGTTGTATTGCGTAACACTTGAGCTCGTGTCCATGTCACTGACTAGGTGTTTACAACTACATACTGCACGTCTGTGGTTCTACCCGCAAATCACAGACGTGTGGTGTCGCAGTAACCTTGTTCTGACTGGCAAGGACGTCCCTGCACAAAGGCACGCAATCAATAACCACGAAGCAGAACTACAGATGTGCACGTGTGGCGTTGAAACTAACTGCGGCAAAAACCCTTTCGCCAAAAACAGGCGCCCCTATTCACACATTATTTTACCAAAAAAAAAAAAATGTTTCGTTTTCCTTCACGAATGTACACGACTATATCGTTGTTGATGAGCATGAGTCAATTTTTTCAAAGAGGCTGACAGAATGCACGCACGTTCTTTCATCAGTGAGTTACAGTTGCGTGGTTTTACCATAAACACGAGAGCAAGAACGAGAGGATGAGAGGAAGCTCTCTCGGCAAGGTTCGGCAAACGGCGCGTGTTTCTTCGTGTACATTCGGCCAAGGTGGGAGGAGGGTGGTCCGACAGTCTCCGTGGATGCGCTCGAAGTAGGGGAAGGAACTCGCGGTGGTGGGGCAACATCATTCCGGCGCGCTCTCTAGTGCCGAAACGCAGAACAAAGTAAAAGAATTCACTTCAGTTTTCGTGACTAAACGGCTGGCGATATATGTACAAATGTATATATTTTCGAAATCCTTACGTCCGTAGAATTCACGCTATAAGAAAAAAAAATTGTACCTAGTATTTGCAAAATTACGAATTTCTCCATTTTTTTTTTATAATTGTTTCATCAGTACTAGGATTAAAATAAGCTTATTGCGTGAATTTCAGGACCTTTGTCTGTTCAGAGTTAAAATATTACTTTGTTCCGATACTCGAACTACAACCTACAATAGAATTAAATCGTACGTTTTTCTCATGTAAAATATTGTCGTGAGACCCCACCTTAAGGGCGCCGGCTACCCGCGTGTGAGAGGCTCAAAAGCGACAATGCTATACAGTCAACCTTGTAAGCGCGCATCAAATGCCGCGTCGCCTCAACGAGCCAAGCGCTGAACTAGCGTGCAAGCTTCCCGCCGAACTGTTTTTACTTTGGGACACTAAGCGGTGACAATATAATCTTATTGGTGGAAAGTCTGCAACTAAGTCCAGTGCAGGTCACAACCTGAGTTTCACATACATCAAGTTAGTACACTTTGAAGTATGGAAGTCTGAAAAGGTCGTTTTTAGCCATGTTGGAGTTCTTAGAAACAGTGTTTTGGGGTTTTCACCCATTTAAAGTTAGAGAATAGGTTGAGGTTGTTTCGGCCCCAGGGCCTCTAATCATTCGCTTTTCCGTATGCGACTCTTTCCTTCTTTCCTCCGAGTGCCGGGTACTGTCGGCGGGTGTCGAGTTGAGATTAAGATTTCGTCGAGCCGCGGAGTATTGTGGTCCGAGGCGCCATCATCACCGTTGCTTTGTGCGTCGGTGTCGCCATTAAGTTACCACCAAGTCTGAAAGTACGTCGGGTCGAGACACCACTGATTGGTAATTGTAGAGACATTTCAAGACGAGGCAGTTGATATTCTAAATAGTCGTCGGTGGCACCGTGCACACAACTGTTACCGACAATCCTGCGATAATAACGGTCCGCCCCTAGAGGACAGCAACAACGTGCTACCCAGTAAGAAGACAATATCCTAGTGTTCAGAACTTTAACACATCAACCAAGAGTCAAACAAGCTTCCGCAGAAACTAAACAAGTCTAAAGAAATTAATGCGACGCATGTCTTAAACTCTCGCAAAATCATCATGGCCTTATGGCTGGGTCGCACCCTACGTGCGTAAACATTCAGTTTACATTTCATTAAATTATTTTGTTGAAATCACTTAGAAGTTTTACTATAATGCTATAGGCCTAACATTAGAAAAATACCTTTGGATTTAATCACCAATAATTATACACATATTACGGAACCGCTATGAAATAACGAGAATATAAGTACGCATAAAATGTAATATTTGACTAAATATATACTATTTATTATACAAAATATGCAAGTTTACGTTTTTGACTGAAGGTAATTCAGTAAGTATGATATTTTATTTGTGTGATTCTAAATAACCGAAATAAACGAAAAACTGCAACTCCTACGTGACGCGAAGCCCCATCTTAAGAGGGTTTAAACAGCAACAATGAAGGCGCAGCCAAAAAACAGGGGTCTCCAAAGTGTTCACTTCCCCGCGTACTAGTTGTGACTGCGAACTTAGGCCTCCCGCACACTAGGCGGCCAGAACAACACACGCGGCCACATAGCGGCCAGAGTCACGACAGTACCACGGTGGAGATCGAAGAAGTAGGAATGTGGTGGTGTTTGCTCCGAAAACGGAAAGCTAAAATAAGAAGAACGTTGTGGGTTCATCCCATCCTGCAGACGCGATCATCGAAGGGTATGTTTGTAAATTTTTACGACGGAGGTATGTAAAAACACCTGCATTAATGATACAATACAAATAGAGGCTTTTTATTGTCTAGACAAATACAAATTAAAACCAATATGAAGTGATCTGTTACTAGTAAGACAGTGTCGTTAATTCACAACGTATAACGTATCTGCTGTAACGTACACAATTAAATTAAGTGACAGTACATTTTATGGAAATAGATCGAATATCTGCGAGTCACACCCAGATCCACTTGCACTTGAAACGGATGAGTTAACGGATGTAGGTCTTTCATTATAAGCGTCCGAAGTATTCTGAGGTAAAGTAGCTAAATGGTCAGAAGGCGGAGCCGATAACCCTGTTGTTTGAGGTACATCAGCACGGAGCGGTGGAAAATGACGAAGGGCTTGTACAGGTCGCGGTGATCCGACATACTGCTGGGATGTTGACTGTAACATATTGTGTAGAGGGTATGGTACGTTATTGACCTGGTAAGGTCCAATAGGAGCTTGATATCCACTAAAACTTGAAATGAACGGCGGAACAGAATGGCTTTGTTTCTGCTGTATAATCTTCATTATGTCCATTTTGGTGGAAAGTTTTTCACTGTCTGTAATTTTCTTTAATTCGGGAAGTAAAGACAGTAAAAATTACCGATCTTCATCACTCTCAGCTTGCTTTTCCCTTACTTACCTTGCTTGCAATGCAGATGTCAACACATGAAGCATCTGATCGTCACGACTTGCTGCTTGTGCACTCTGTCTGTTACGCTTAGGTGGTGGGTCGTCACATGAAAATGGACCTACATTAGTACTCGCAACTTCTTGTGTGTTTGTACCTTCCGTTACAATAGCCGATGCACACTTACTCAAAAACGTACATTGCTGAAAATATGTGTAGGGCGACTTACGTTTAGCTGCAGAAACACTTGCAACATTCTTTAACCGCCGTACCTCTCTGCTGTAGCTGTCTCTTATGTTTTTCCACTTTTTCTGTACACTCTGACCTGAAACAAATACATTTCTTTGTTTCAGGTACCTTGCAAGTGGATGTTCATTTGTGGACTTACATTACTCCTTTCGGCTGGGTGAATCGACTGTAAGAAAATGTGTACATGAAGTTTGTGATTCAATGCTTGACACAATGACACCCAGCTGCTTACCAAACCCAACAAAAGAACATTGGCTCAAAATTTCGGAAGGTTTAAAAAACAATGCAAATTTTCCCAACTGTCTCGGCGCTATCGACGGGAAACATAAGGTTATAAAACCTGCCCATTCAGGATCACTTAATCGTAACTACAAACAATTATTTCTATGGTCTTGCTAGCAGTGTGTGACGTAGAGTACAATTTCGTGGCTGTAAATGTTGGAGCAGATGGTAAGGAGGGTGATTCTACGATATTTAAGGATTCGAAGTTTTACAGGGCCCTGATAAATAATGAGATGAATGTCCCATAAGCACGACGTATTTCTGAGACCAGGAATGAGACATTTCCTTTTGTGTTAGTGGGTGACGAGGCTTTTATGCTGTCTGAAAATTTAATGCGTCCTTATGGAAACTGACAACCAAGAAGAGAATATTTAATTATAGATTATCGCGGGCTAGACGTTACATTGAATGCACGTTTGGCATCTTAGTCAACAAGTGGCGAATATTTCACCGGCCATTGAACGTGACAAGGAATTTTGCTATCAAAATAGTGAATGTGTGCTGTCTGTTACATAATTACGTGCGACGTAGAGATGGCTTTAGATTTGAGGAGACACTAGAGGTTAATGGTCTTCAAGATGTTCCAATAGGTTATGTGCCTAGAGATAACAGGAGATCATCGCGTTTCCGGGATAGTTTTGCTGATTACTTTACGAATGAGGGACAAGTGCCATGGCAACTGCAGTACAATTAAAACATCTATTCTATTTCTGCACAACAATGCCATGCTTTTTATGTCTTCAACTATCTTGTATTGTGGCCCTAGAATGTCGTGCTTTTATGTTTTTGAATTTCAGTACAGGCCTATTTCTTTCATGTAGCCCATAATGGCAACATCATTGGATACTTTTAATTTACATTAATACAATTTACATTAGTAAAATTAATGATATAAAAGGATAATATATGTGCAGACTCACCCATTTCCTTCTTTTCTTTTACAAACAGTTCTGCTCCGCCGATATCTTCAACAATTTCTTCCCAGCATTTTCTTTTTAAGTCCCGATCATGGTAGTCTTTAGTAGACATATCCCATATTGCAGGCCGCTTTTCAACTTCCAATATAAATGTTTCCACATCAAATGTCTCCATGTCTGTGGTCCGCTTGTTGTGATGCGCGAGTATGCACTGGCCGCTGTCGCTAGTGTGCGGCCCGACATGTTCAGACATGCACCTGAGTGGCCGCCGCGACCAGCTGGTCGCCTAGTGTGCGGGAGGCCTTAGCTGTGCTACTGTAAAGATGCTAGTTCAATGTAAACACGAAGGCCAAACAAACATTACCTCTGCTTCCACCGAGATTACACACACGCCACATTTAGCCCGCCAAGGACTGACTGCTGCTTTTTTTTTAAGGTAGGACGCATGAAAACCAGCAAAAGGGTAATATTTCTTAACATTTTAACAGTGGCCAAGCCAAGGATGGCAAAAGGGGGGGGGGGTGTTTTGGGGGTTCTGACCCCCTCCTTCAGCCACAAAAAAAAAAAAAATGAAAAAAAAAAATATTTTAATGATTGAAAATATTTGAACTAATATAATATTCAATGTTTCGTTACGAAAAAATGCTAAAATTGCACTATTTTGCACCTTGAAATTCGAAATTTCCCGGGGAGAACCTCTAGACCCTCCGCTTTAAAGGGGAGGTCGGTGTTTGTTATACCTATTTTTATCAGGTTAAATCCCCCTGTTACGCAAATCCTGGCTACGCCACTGCATTTTAATATACATTTTTGGAGAACATTCCTTTAAATTAAACCCATTTTTAAAATACGTATTATCTGGATGGAGTTTTCGAAAAAAAAATTTTAAATTAATAATGATGTAGTGTGTTCACTGAAATGTGTCTCTTTTTGACTATAATAATTTTGACTAGCAGGAATCAAAAGATAATTTATCGAACTTCAGAATTTTAAAATGTTATTATATGCAAAGTGTTTAAATTTTCCAGAACCCAGTAATGTAATTCATAAAGAATCTGAAACTACTACAATGTCTTAACTTGATTGAATCATGTAAATATGTTTTAAACTTTAAGCTAGTTTCACAGCCCTGCGATTTGTTGCAATACTGTGTGTCATGTCGAGCTGTAGCTACACAGTACTTGCGGCAGACCGGTGGCTTAATATGTGAGTGGCTAAAGTTCGTCGCCACACATCGTACAGCGTAACGCATCGCAGTTCTCTGAAACATGTTTTAAAACGTGAAAATTGAATTGAATTAAAATAATTAGACCTAATGAAAGTTGGTGATAAAGGTGTGTAATTTATAATTTTATGTCATTAAATTAAAAATATATCTATATCTCAAAATTATTTATGTATGCAGAATTTTTGTTCAAATGTCTTTACTTCAATTTATTTTGTAATAATTTTGTGAGTACACCAGTCACAGGAACTTACAGCAGAATCAGAAAAAAAAAATGCTCCTGTAACCGATCACTTCTGAATTGCACTGGCAACGTAATTTTGCACTCAAATTTTGTTCAAATTTGTGCAGTAATGCACATAATTCAACTTTATATTTCACATAAACTTATTAATACCTCTAAATACACATTATTAGATTAAGTAAGCATTTATTTTCTAAATTTATCTTTAACTGCAAAATTTAAGTTCTACTGATGTGCACGAAGACATTTGAGAAAGAAATCAAACGTCAAATAAAAATATTAATACTGTACATGTTTGTAAATAACCTATACTAACTGAAAATACAATTTACAAATTTAAATAAACCTTCGTTGATATAAATACGTGGATACAAAACCCTTAATCGCTGCTCGACTATTAAGGGGAAGTAATGACGTGAAATATGTTTTCGATTATTCCTCAATATCTAGCAAACTCTTCAAGATATATAGTTGGTTTTTTGCTTCAAAATGATGATTACATAAATACCCGAAAAGGAGTTCCAGGACTTTTCGAAATTCGACTCCCATGTGATGGAAAGAGGGCAAACGTTGTTTCTATTAATCGTTTACGTAGGTGGAACCGATTGGTCTACATTTGTGAGTTTTACGTCACTTGGATACGTATACCAATGTCTAAGATGGGATTTCAAGACGTTTCGAAATTTGAGACTTTAGGAGGTGTAAAGACGTGAAAAATGTTTTTGATTATTCCTCCACATCTATTGACCCATTTGAGATATATAAGTGAATTTAGCTTCAAGATTACGCTGATTACGAAAATACCCAATATACTATTTAATGGTTTTGCCAAATTCGGCCCCAAAAGGAGAAAAAAATTCGTAAAATGTTTTCGATTCATAAACTATGAAGGCTTATATCGTCATCGACACAATTAGAATTTTAGATATCGATGTCATTTTAGCCTAAGATTCTATTCGAATGCCTGGAAAGTAATATCATGATATTTTGATATTCGACACCTACGGAGGTGACAAATGATGTAAGAGGTGAAAATGTTTTCAACGAATCGTATAGGCCTATATATCTTTGACCCGGCGGACTATATAATATTGGACCCAGCGAGATTTTCAGTTCTACAAGACACCCGTAAAATATTCTAACATGTTATTCAAAGGTTGTTCTAAATTCAGTCTCCAGGTGGGTGAAAGATGTGAAAGTATTTTTTGAAAATTCCCTGATATCGTTCGAATCATCCGAGATATAGATACTTAGGTAAGTGGATTTTACGTCTCGTCGACAGCGAGGTCAATATAGACGGAGATACAACTTGGTACAATGACAACAGCTGGGAGAGGAGTCGGCCATGGCCTTTGTTAAGAAACTATCCCAGCATTCACTTGGAGCGATGTCGGGAAACTATGGTAAACTGAAATCAGTATGGCTGGTTCGATAACCAAGTTCTCCCGACTGCGAGTCTAATGTGTAACCGGTGCGTCGCCTCGCTCAGTCGTTCCAGATATAAAGCCGCTTTTCACTTCGTTATGATAAATACGTAAACAGTTGTAAACATATTTAAGGATATTTCTAAATTCCAACTCTCTAGATTAATATATGTTTTTTCAGTGGTTCGTCGATTTAGCTGTGAGTACACGTGAGGAGCAAACATTCAAAACCAGACACGTCCAAAATCCAGAAAATGAGTAAAATGCCCTTTCTAAATAAACATGATGTGTTACATACGAGTATGAACTCAGGCTCCATAAAAAGCACATGTCTCATTGAAATGGGTATGTTTATTCTCAGTTAGTGCTATAAAATATAATGTTTATTCACTTTTTTTCTACAGCTGGATAAGGTGGACACGTCTGGTTTTGAAAGTTTGCTCCTCATGCTATCGAATTTTCAGTTAGGAGGGCGCGGTGGCCGAATGGTCAGACCATTCGCCTCCCACCTATGCGATCCGGGTTCGATTCCCGATGGGGTCAGGCCCCGTATTTTCGCTTGTGGGAATCGTGCCGGATGATGTCGTTGGTCGGTGGGTTTTCTCCAGGATCTTCCGTTTCTCCCGCCCCTTCGTTTCGGTGCTGCTCCATTCTCACTTCATGTCACCCCTCACCACCGCTAAAAACCACAATGTTGAGCGCTGACCAAAATCTTTCACTCACCCCTTAATTTCCAGTTCAATTAGATATTTATACAAATACCTATATACGATATGTAAGCACGATTTTTCGAAATTCGACCTTAAAGGGACTAAAACACGTTAAATTTGTTTTCGATTAGCCAATGATATATATCTAATCATTTGAGATATCGAGGTGTTATTTTCTTCAAAATGATGCGTACGGAAATATGCAAAGAAAAGTGATATAAATTATTTACTGGATAAGAATCTTAACTATCGGGAAACGAGGGACATAGTTCGTGAACTTTCAAGACAGGCGTACCGATAGGCAAGTACGACCAGCGGTAAATAATTTAAACAGTAGTTACATTTTTGCAGTTCTATCGAGATGTATTGTCGTACAAGCTTTATATATATCGAGAATGACTATTTTATTTATTTTATTTGTTATCTTGAACATAATTGACATTACATGGAGTTCTTTTCGGCATTCTCTATTAAACACAGTGCACACGTGCGCAATGAAAACCCTATTGAATCACTTCAAGCCTCGTCACAGGACCCTCAGCCAGTGGACACTCCACCACTAAGTACCAAAAACAGGGTAGCCATGATAAGGACACATCACCACACAGGACACCTCACCACAGGACACCTCACCAAAGGACACCTCATCACAGGTCAGCCAGACACAGGACAGCCAGCCTCGGGGAAACGATTTGAAGGCCCTTTCAACTCGCCTAGCTCGGCTCCGCGTTGTACATATAGAAATGGGTAGAAAAATCGGACACATAAACAACCAATTCATTAGTCTCAGTCAACAACACCCTGTAAGTTGAACTCTGCATGTATGCTCATTGATCAATGTAATGCCCTAGATAATTCTAATATTATCCACATTAACATACAATCTTTAAGAATCAAGGCTAGACTTCTAGAGGTTTTTGTTAACATACTAGATAAATCATTAAGACCTAAAATAATTTGTCTTACTGAACACTGGCTAACGCAAATCGAAAGCATAATGAAATGGATACATGGCTACAGTATTATTAGTAGCTTCTGTAGAACTGGACTAGTTTATGAAGGAAGCTGTATCTTAGTACAAGATTCCTGTTCTGAAATATGTAAAGATAAAGTCGTACTTACTAATATGAGCGAAGATGGTCGGTTTGAGTGTGCAGTAGTTATAGTAAATGTAAATATTTCACTATACAGACCCTCCTAAAAGCAACCTAAAAAGTTCTTCAACAAACTAGATAGTTTCTTAACACAGGTACATAAACAACAGATAACCAAAAAAATTATTATATGTGGTGACCTAAATATTGATTTTAATGCAGAGATCAGAGTAAAACAACAACTTACAAACATATTGACCACTTACAATTTGGAAAACAATTTAAAGGGTTATACACATTACTCCTCAAAAACTGCCACACCAATAGATTATGTAACAAGTCATAGAAACACGCAGCTGACAGTTACCAATATAAATCCTGGCATATCTGACCACAGTGAACAATTTATTAAATTCTCAACAGACCATAACAGTAATGCTAAAATGAAAACCTCGTTAATAAAGGTACGAAATTTTAGCATGGACAATTACGCCCATTTAAGCTTCAGGTTAGTAGAAGAGAAATTGTTAGAAATTCCAGACATTAATGATGCTAACACAAATTATAATTCATTTTTGAGACCTTTTATACTCTACTTTGAAAAAGCCTTCCCATACGCTACAAAACAAAAAATATAATATAGATCCCCTAATATAAAACCTAAATGGATTAGTCAAGGAATAATTACATCTAGTAGGAAACTGAAAGAACTACATATGATAAGTAAACAAACGGATGATGTAAATTTGATAGAGTATTTTAACAACTAAGAAAACATATCGCAAAGTAGTAAAAACACCAAGAAAACACACACTTGTAACATAATAATCCTAGGAAGGTTTGGAAAATAATCAATTCCGCAATGGGGAGTAAACCTTCACATGGCGGAGAGAAAATAAGAGTAAAGGTCAATGACACAGTAATTACATCTGAAAAAGAAATTGCAAATGCATTTAATCTTCATTATGTGAACTTAAGCGTGAAACTTAATTAAAAAAATATTCCTCTAAAAAACAGGAACCTCAGTCACAAAACACACCACCACAAATTGTATACCCTACAACTGAAAAGGAGATCTCTGAAACTATAATTAGTTTAAAACATAAGAAATCTCAAGACATACGTGGTTTATCAAGTACTCTAATTATTTCTTGTAGAAAATTCATACTGAAGCCCTTTAAAACAATAATAAATTGAAAACTATAGGCCTATTAGTTTACTACCTACCTTCTCAAAAATTTTAGAAAAGACACTGCACAATCGGTTATCTAAGTTTCTAGAAATTAACAGAGCAAAATGGGTTCCAGAAAAGTAAATCCACAATTACTACTGTCTTCTGACCAACGAAAGCGATTACTGAATCATTAGAAAAAGGAGATCACGCATATGGTATATTTTGTGACCTTTCGAAAGCTTCCGACCTTGTTAACCCCAATATTCTACTGTAAAAACTTAGTAACAAAGGCGTGAATGATACTGCCCTAAAGTTGTTGCAGTCCTAGCTAGATAACAGAAAGCAAGCGGTTGTAATAAACAACGGGGATACAAAAACAACATCAGAATGGAAAACTGTACAATCTGGACAGTCTTAGGACCGCTATTATTCCTTATGTATGTATATATATATATATATATATATATATATATATATATATATATATATATATATATATATATATACAGTATATATATAAATGACCTACCAACAAGTGTAAACACTGGAAACATAACATTACTTGCAGACGACACTAGTTTTCTGCTGAGATCAAAGGACGTTATAACACTAAAAACATTTCTGACACAACACTAACAGCTTTGGAAACCTGGTTCCAAAATATCAGCTTAGTACAATTTATACAGTTTAATATACAAAATAGACTAAATGAGCAAGTCCTACAAATGCACAACAGTAAAACTGTATAATAATCAGCAATTGTAAAACTCTTAGACAGATTAACCTGGACAGAACATATTCATAAATTAGAAAACAAACTGTCTTCTGTTTGCTATCTATAAAGGGCCTTAAAATTGACTCTAGATACAAAACCACTAAAAACGGCAGACTACGCATGCTTTCACTCCACTCTGACTTACGGCATTGAATTTTGGGGCAATTCAACTAATAGCGCTAAGATATTCATATTGCAAAAAAAAAAAAAAAAAAAAAAAAGCAATACGTATTATTTTTGATATTTCAAAACTAACCTACTATAGGCCTTTTTTTAAATTCCACCAATTTAGTACAGTATACACCGAATATGCTTTACATACACTGAAATTTATGAATAACAACCTTGATTACTATTCTAAAAACAGACTTCCATAACCAACAATACTCGAACTGCTCTCAAACTTAAATCAGTACAGCAGACCAGTTCTCTGTTTGGAAAAAGTTTATTGTATACAGGTCTTAAAATGTATAACTGTCTACCAAAACATGTCTTATTTGTAAAGGGCAGTAAAACATTTGTTAAACTAATAAAAAAGTATTTTAATAATCAATATTTCTACAGTATTCAAGAAATGGAGGATTTTCAGCAAAGCCTTGAATGATGATGAACTTTTCTTATTGTTGCTTCAGCTAAACTCTAATTCTAGATTACAACCATGTTCTTATTTACCTCTAATAAATGTGATGTTCACTTGTTTGTAAAACACGTGTGTTAAAGACTGTTACATTACACCTGTAACTATTTGTTTGGTATTAATTGTCCATGCACTATGTTTACTAGTATGTATGACATATGTGTTGGTTTTATTGTTGAATAGTAATGATTGTTAAAATTCTCATGTAAATATTTGTATGGTATTAACTACTTCATGCATTATTTTTAATGCATTACTGAACACATAATTTTAAAGTCTGTGTAATCTTGTATGTTACTTGGATAACCTACTCAATGTAAATATCTTGACGTGTTCCATAGTCCTGTGGCTCTAGCCATACAAGGGGCTCTACGGAATAAGAAATAAAATAAATAAATGATAAAACTCACTGAAGACAGTTCTCCCTTTATGCAGAAGATGGTCTGAATAAGAGTTATGACTTCCGCCCTTCCTCATTTTCCCCCGCGGTGAGTGTACATTACCACTAAAGTCAGAAGGATATACATTTTGATCTAGACAGAAGAGTACGGGTAGGGAAGGATGTGTGTGCACAGTCACTAAAATTAATAAAAAATTCGAAATATGTTATTATGTCATTTTCAAACTGCTTTTCAGTTTTATTTATTTATTTATTTTACTAAGTTTATACACAGCAAGGTTCAGCACTTGGCCGGTTTACAACTTGAAGTGTTTTAAACAATAATGTTGAGGAAAACGTAAAACTTAATTTATAGTAAATATAGCGATTAAATACAATAATGTTGGCAAATACTTAAAGTTACAAAAACATACTTGGTACATTTAATAACACATTTCACATAAAAAAAAGTAAAAAAAAAAATTGATAGTACATTTTACTATAACAATGTGTTTATAGTTTCAATTAATTTTGATCAATTAACAACAAATGTAAGGGGGTACAACAAATTATGTATTGTACCCCACCACCAAAATTGTTACAATGTACCTCTGTACCCCCCGCCTCCTAATAAACAAACCACGTTCTTTCAAGACGAGTTATTTAGATGGTATTTGTATTGTGAAGAAAATAAAACCTATTGGCATAATACAGCGAGACATAAAACTCTGTACAGTAAAAATATTATCGAGAAGAATTTAAGTAGATTACTAAATATAGTTTAACTTACACACACACACCTACACACACACACACACACACACCAACACACACACACATGTTTAGGGTACTATTCGAGGACGTTTCTTATTCATGGTAATATGAGGACTTCGCACAATTGTCCTTAGATCTCCATCTGAGGACATATACTTTGACAAGACAAATAGAGGACTTGACAATGCGAGGACCTTGAAAAAGTGTGTGTCTGAACTTATAAATAGTTTAATGCGAGGACGTTAAAATTTCACTATTATTTCGAGGCCCTACACAATTACGCGTTTGTTCGCACACACAGAAAGCTGCATAAGCATACCTTATAATTCCATTATTGTTTCGAGGACACACATTCACTAGAATGTGTGTGTGAACTTCTAGAAATCAGCATGCAAGGACTTATTAGTTATGTTACTGTTTCGAGGACTTGCACACTAAGAGTGTATCTTCACTCATAGGAAGCTCCATGCGAGGACTTTATAGTAATGCTACTGTTTCGAGGACATACACAGTAGTGTGTGTGTCGTCACTCGAAGAAATCTGCATGCGAAGACTTAATAGTTATGCTACTGTTTCGAGGACATACACCATAGAGTGTATCTTCACTCTTAGAAAGCTGCATGCGAGGACTTTATAGTTATGCTACTGCTTCGAGGACATACACACTAGAGTGTGTGTCGTCACAAGTAGGAAACTGGATGCGAGGACTTTATTGTCATGCTACTGTTTCGAGGACATACACAATATAGTGTATCTTCTCTCTTAGAAAGCTGCATGTGAGGACTTTA
>PNEQ01118318.1:0-15252 GCA_003012365.1 Medauroidea extradentata
TATATGTGTGTATATATATATATGTATATATATGTATATATATGTGTGTGTCTATGTGTGTGTCTATGTGTGTGTCAATAGGTGTGTGTCTAGGTATGTGTGTGTCTATAAATGTGTGTGTCTATATATGTATGTGTCTATATATGTGCGTCTATATATGTGCGTCTATATAAATGCGTCTATATGCGTGTGCGTCTATATGCGTGTGCGTCTATATATGTGTGTGTATATATATGTGTTTATATATGTGCGTATATATATATATGTATGTATATATATGTATATATATGTGTGTGTCTATGTGTGTGTCTATGTGTGTGTCAATAGGTGTGTGTCTAGGTATGTGTGTGTCTATAAATGTGTATATACTTATGTATATTTACATGTAGACACACGCATCGTCACTATATGGAGCTGCAGTACATTTATCAACTTCTACAGTCAGCTTCCCCCGTGTCATATAGGGAATAAAAAAGGAGGGGATAACACAGTCTGAAAAACATCCACTTTTATTTGTACACTGGCAGGACCAAGTCTGTCGGGTTCGCCAGTGTATATATAAAATGTATGTCGGTTGAATTGCCAGCCCTTCCATCTACTTTATGCCCGATATGCTATAAGGGGAAGCTAGTCATATGCGTTGATGCGCAGCAGTGCCACGTAGCATCTAGTTGAGAGTTGATAAATTAGAGTAAAAATGGCTAACATTACAACCTTCTCAATGAGAAAAATACTTATATGTACCAAGTTTCACGTTGATCGGTTAAATGGTGTCGGAGTTACCGA
This sequence comes from Medauroidea extradentata, assembly GCA_003012365.1. NCBI lineage: Eukaryota > Metazoa > Arthropoda > Insecta > Phasmatodea > Phasmatidae > Medauroidea > Medauroidea extradentata. The sequence continues at coordinate 787 of PNEQ01118318.1, forward strand.
TCTCGTACATAAGCTTTATATACAGGATGATTCTTAATTAAACAGACACCTCTTGGGATGTGAGTCCTGACGAAAAAACATGCCGAAAACACACACACACAGCTATATATATATATATATATATATATATATATATATATATATATATATATATATATATATATATATATATATACGACTTATAGTCTAATCTGGATATTAAGGGCGCTATGTACGCTTAAAATGTGAAGTTTGAAAATATGTTTACGTACGTAAATAAAATTCAATGCAACGTAAATGAACAATTTTTTTCGTGTATATTTTACATGAACGAAGTTTTCAAAAAGGCCAGTGCACATTTTATAAAAGCATGCCGTTAACAGTATTAAATCACAAGCGGAATCAAATTACAATCAATTTATTTGTGCAAAATATGGTAGCAATGTTTTTAAATCAAATTCTTTTGGGCGATTTAAAAGAAAACCACACAAGGAACAAAAAAAGGTTCTCTTGGTGTGATACTCCCAGGGCTCTCGTTCTCGGTCAAATTCGTTGTGAAGTATATCTGAAGGTAATGTGTAACACCTGGTGCTATGCAACCTGTGTAACGTAAGCAATGCGGGTTGTCTACCACACTGGCGCTTAGTGTTACAAGTACGTTTTGTGGGTATGCAAGACCTCTATGTCGTATTTTTAGATAGATTCACTGAGTGACAACTGAAAAATAAAACGAATATTAACAATGGCATATTAACGATACAATTACGCAAACATTCACATAAATTGAAGATATTTATTGGCTGTACCGGACTTATAACTGCCATTTTGGAGGAGTAATTAATGTCCACATAATGTGTCACAACGTTATTGAAAGAGGCGAAGTGGGATGTCGGTAAATGACTGGCTATGCCCTAGAAAAGAATTGTCAGGCAGTATGCATCATGCTTTGCGTGCTTGGAATGGTCAGATAATGCCTCCAACAGACCTCAAAATAAGTTCCATACTTTTCTTAGTTTACGTAACTCGGCGCGGTTTTGTTGTCGTTCACGAGACACTTTCCATGATCAAACTGATACATTTAAAAATTTAGTAATGCAGCAACCAATATTCTAAGAAATCTTTACTGTAGTAATATTCTTGAACATGTAAATATTGCAATACTGCTCATAAAGTTAAAATGGTGTGCGAGAACATTCGCATGCATAGTTGTATAACACCCAACACCATTGCTACGCAACATGTAGTCACCAAAAGTGAAACATGATACGCTACATCATGTGTCAGTTCTAGTTATTTTGATGGTAGCAAGAACCTCATGACAATTTACTAGTTATACAAATATGGCCTACACATTTATTGACAATCCTAGGGTTGTTTCAACACTTTACAATGGAATGCATGGGGCTAACATTGTATTAGAACAGAGACCTGAGTTTGTTGCATTCCTCACAAGAAAAGTGCATCCTTTATGACAACCACCTTACGAATGCAACTTATTCAAAAGGTGGCGGGAAATATATTGCAGTAGTGTTTGGTTGCGTGGTCTAAACCAGTAAAAAGTTTACGGAAAATAATACGAAATGATTAGAGGCAAGATTATTTCGCGTATTGGTTCTTGATCAGGTTGAATGCCAATAATGTAAACTTCATTTCTCCTACTGTAATTAGACGACACCTTATTAAACACATCTTTGACGACTGCAAGCCAGTGATAAATAAGGAAACAAGTCGTGGTGGTAACATGTGTTATGGTTATAGGCCAATGAATATTTGACTTTGGTCAGTGTGTATAGGTCTGAGAAGTCTAGGCTGTTACCAGATTAATACGCGAAATACTCGTATTTCTACAAATGCTTCAAGACAGATTGAACTTCTTTATTAGAGCAGAAGATTTTCGTTGGTGGTTCATCAAAAACAAATAATGCCACAGGCATCGATTATGTATTATTATAGAACATCGTTGAAACTCGACATACAATACTTGAAACACATTTTATTCGCGTGTATATAATTTTACTTATTTCTCTACGACCGCAAGGTTCTCGTGCGTGGCTTTATTGTTTGTTGTTTTTTATTGTTCTACTATGCAGATTTCCCCAGAAGCAACACTCTATTTTAAAAAATATCACCCAAGCCATTACAGTTTTGCTGATTCCAGAGGGAACGCAGCTGAAACAACGATTCCACGAACACGGTGTTTATTAAATGTTTAACTTTGGTTTTAGTACTGTGCCACTGGAAGCAACAGTGCAATAGGAATATTGCAAACTAGTTTCTTATTCCTATTTTGAGGTGAAACATTTTTTTTTTAAATAAAACTTGCACTTTTGAAACACTAAAAAAACATTTCAAATTAAGTACGAAATTTAATTTAAATGTTAAGTACGAAATCAGTAAAATGATAACTGTAGCACCACCAGACAATTAAGATTTAAATTTGAAGAAATTCATTTACGTTGCGTTGAGTTTTAGAATATTTCTCTAAATAATGTCACTCTATAATTTTATTTTTCACTACTAAAAGAAGTTCACATTTTTATACGATTTATTTATTGGCAAAGTATTAAAACATTCAAGTGAGGTCTTACGCATATGGAGGTAAATACTACGGCCTTGTTGACGGCAGTTAGCTGTCAGCAAAAAGTTACTATACTGTACAGGAGTTAGTGAATTTAGTCTTAAAGAAGATTTACGCGAGAAACAACACCAATTGTGATATTCCCTGCTGTAGGTAAAAGCGAACTGAAGTGTTATACCAGCGCATACCGCAGCCTTTTTGAGACCGTCTTATCGAAAATAATAGTAACAGGAATAATTGTTTCACATTGACACCATGCTTAATCTAATAAAACTTCCAGATTCTTCAAAATCACGCGCATTCATGGCGAGGTAAATACTGTACATTACGTACTAAAACAGCTCCTGTAAAGAAAACACCATTTTGATTTTTCAGCCTCGTAAAACCTATGACTGGCATGAATGTACAAGTATAAATGCCTCAAGAAAAATAATAATTGACAGTAAGATCGATAACAGTAAAACCAGAGACATATCAGCTACTGGGTAAAAAAAATATAGGGGAAATGGGAATAGGTCAAATTACCCTAGCAAATAATTGAAAATACTTTTATGCAATGTTAGTTTAATCATGTGGGTGTGATTGCCGAAATTGTTTTACATAATTCATTTTGGAAAAAAAAAATTGCCGCAATATGTAATTCTTAAATGTAAATGTAAAAATACCTGGGAAAAGGAGGAGGGGGCAAGATTCGTGATTTAACCCCCTTCCCCCTGGATAACTTCAGGAGGGCAACCCCTCCACCCTACCTCCACGATGTTAGCTTGGTCCACATGTGTTGGGCAAGTCGTTGGCGTTTAATGTATTAATCATAGAAAAACTTAAAACTCATTGACTTGTTGTAATGTTACATGCTATTAACACTAATTTTTTATATAATAGAAACTGTACCTTTTTGGTAGTTTTCATATCTAGTGTAGCAGATTTAAACGATATCTGCATATACTACGAATAGGCACAGGCTCTATAGGCTTTCACTCTACTTCTACCGTAATAAACAAATTACGCTGAGGGCGTTTTCAATAAATATATATTTTAAATATTTTGCACAGCAGGCTGTGGTACGGGCATATGTCAAGACTATTTGATGAAGTACACATAATTTTTTCTTAACAAATTTTTTAGTTCACGAAGTTTAATTTTAATTTAAACACATATAAGTTTCTCAGATATATTAAAACAGAAATAGAATTAAATCTTGCGTTCAATTGCCATTCTTAAATGCTGGCCCTCGGTAGTACTCAAGATTAAGGGTGTTCAAGTGGAAATAATTACAGTGTTATATTTGTATGAAATATTGTTATTTTTATAGATGTTATTTCGGAGTACATTTTCGTCTCACAAAAACTGTTTCTGGTAGGCCTGTACAAAAGCGCAGGAATATTTTGAATATGTGATATTCAAATGTGAATCGATTTTAAAGATTTAGAATATATTTTTTTTTTATAAATACGGTAAAATATGACATTAAACAAGGTGCGCAAATACTTTGCCGGAGTAGTGTTTTAATGTTAACAAAACCGCTTGCCTCTAAATCAAATACACAAATTTTAAACATCATAAATGATAAGCTGAAAACGATTTAGTACTATTAAATATTTTTTATTGTAAATTTGGATAGCTGTTTCTTTGACGATTTTTTGTAACATTCTTCTAAACCTCTGTACATCTCCTCCAACGGCGTCATTTCAGGTTTTTCTTGGGGTTGGAGGGGGGGGAGGCATATTTTTTTCGGCGACAGTGACCTTGTTGCGTCTTTTTTATTAATTAAGCGTGTATAAATTAGAAACATTAATAATAAAACTTCAGTTATATGTGCTTAAGTTAGCATTATTTAATAAACAAAATATAAAATTTTATTTTATACATATAAAATTCTAAATCTAGAATGGGGCATTTGCCCCCCTGTCCCCCTAAATGACGCCCCGGGATTTGTCATCCCTCCGGAACCTTTTATTTAGTAGATAATGCAGTAAAATAACGGTTTTTTACTTCAGTTTGTCTTTGTAAATTTGCTCGGAATTATATTTCAGTTTCTTGAATAGCTCTCTGTCCCCAAGGTACGTACATGCGAGGGTGTCGAGTTTTCAAAAGCCGTTAAGCTCACGTGCTTGTGTAAGCACGTACAATGTGGGGAAGGGTTGTTTCAAAAACGGTGAACGGTTGTTGGGTGGTATGGGAGGGGAATGGAGGGAGCTGCCTTGGAATCATTACCAAACAGGCAGCGGCGCAGAATGCGTGTTCAATGGAACACTCTCGCGTGCAGTCGGGTTGGGGCGGCGGGGAAGATGAGGAGAAGGAGCGGGGGTATGATGGGGTAGCGAACCTTCGTCGGTAATTTGATGCGCAACGAAGTTTCAATTTTGCCAGCTACGCAAGTAACGTCGTCTAGTTTGCTGGGAGCATCGCGGAAACAAGGGAGAGACAGAAAGAGTGAGGAAGACTGGGGAGGGGAGAGAATGTTAAACAGCGAACTTGAAGAGAAACTTTTGACGAAAGACGGTGACGTGCCGCGAGAAGTATCGCCCGCTTAAATAACGTCCGTACATGACTGTTTCTCCTCCTCCCGCGAACTTCAGCGGAAGTTCGGCTTAAGTTTTCGCTCTAGTATGTTGGCTCGTAGGCTCGGTGGAGCGACACGACAAATGCGATGCGACATTAAAAATACTCGTTATTGCGAACAGATATTCGGCTACCACGCTAAATGTTCTAGAAAAATATATTACCTGTAAAAAGTTCATTACCATTACATACTAACCTATAGTACGACAGCCACATAGGTTTATAGTATTTCATTTATTTTTCGTTTATTTCTAGTAGAGCTTATGAATACCTACTGGCATTCTGAAGTGTGGAAATAAAGGTACAGTTACACATTTGCTTTAAGTTGTTCTCAAGATAAATTAACACAATTTACTACTAACTCATCAGATTCACCAAAATATAAGCGTAAAATTAAACTCCGTCTCGAATAAAATCGGAATTACTACGCGATAAAGTTTATATTCGAAATTCGTATCGCGTCCGCCATTTCTGTCGAGCTGATGTCACAGAAAACTGGAAGCTGATTGGTGGACATATTTTGTTTTTCATGTTGCGTCGGTTGTGTCGCTTCTGTCGCGCCATTGTGATTTTACCATAAGGCGTCGTACGCAGTAGGTAAACATAAACGGGAAGGACATGACTATATATTTTATTGCTTGTGGGCGACTTCCTTCTTTCGGCGATTTCGAAAATTCACTCGCTGGATTAGGGTGAGTTATCTCAGTCACGTGGCCAGATTTTTTTTTTTTTTTTTTTTTTTTGATAACCACGATTTTGGTGAGCGCCTGTAATGGCATTCAGGGATTAGGGATTAAAAATGGCGGAAATTTCAAAAACTATTCACGTTCAATATTGTAAAATTCTTGCTAAGTGCGACACCTGCAGTACATTATTTCAACGTTATTTTATTTATGTTTCTGTATGCACCCGTTTCATTCTTGTTTCTGGGATATGTTGAACACGTCCTGCTTATTATTATTTTTTTTTTGTTTTAATGGTTATGCCTATTGTTTAAATTTTTCCGCGCCAAATGGTGACTTTCGTTTGCCAACCTTGATCGATATCAGGGTAAATTATAAGTTGATCGAGGGGCTGTTCGTTGAAATTTCACTATATCCAACTCTCGGGGATTTTATAAAGCACCTTTTATGAACCGAGCGAGTCAGCATAGCGGTAAAAAATAATGGAATCTAATTCTGGACCAAACATCTTTATTTCAGCAAGGGATCACTGTGTAGTAATTGTTAGCCCACTGGTCTCACACTACTGCGATGCAGGTTTCGTTCTAGTTGGAATCCCCTCCAGAATTGCGAATGAGAAATGTGTTGAGGGTTTTCTATGGTTACTTTCGTTTCCCACGCACTTTTATTCCGTGGTTGTACCATACTCGGCTCATAATACCCTTACACACGCTCAAGAGCTTGTTTTTTTCCCTTCGTCGACTATTAATGGTGAACAGCTTGCACCGTTGGTCAATAACAGTATCACTGTCAGAGAACACAATAATTTGTATAATACCAAAAAAAATCAAAACTACAATTAAACTAATAGAAAATGTTAACAAACACGAACACATAACGTGCCAACATCCTGACCAAATCACACCCCTCCCCTTCGCAAAAAAAAAAAAAACCTAACAGCTAACAATGTAGGCTGCAGAAGAACTTGCTTACTGTTTTACTCTGTACGCCGAGATCGGTTTAGTCGTAGTTAGGTTAAATAATTCCAGTTGAGTACTGATATAGTTCGTAACTACATGACATGGCTGATTCCTTTTCGGTTATATTTCTTCCAACAAATGTCAGATAGCATGGAAATAATTTATTATGTAACAATGTAAGGTAAGGTAACTTTCGCTTTACGTCTCGTCAACAGCGAGGTCATTATAGATGGTTACAAACAACTTGCTACAATGACAGGAGCTGGGAGAGGAGTCGGCCATGGCCTTTGTTAAGGAACCATCCCAGCATGCACCTGGTGCGATTTCAGGAAACAATGGAAAACCGAAATCAGGATGGCCGGAACCGGGGATCGAACCCGGGTCCTCCGGAATGCGAATGTAGCAATGTAAAACGGCGCATTAGACTAACATTTAGAGCAAGAAATTATTTTAAAAAAGTGTTGATATTCCTTCAATAATACTTGCATTGAGGAAAAATACTGTAAATTAAAGATGGCAGTTCACCATCGCCCTTAAATTATATTTTAAAATGTATTCTATATCACCCGAGTCATTTTGGCTCTCACGCGAAGAACGGGGTGCAAATTAAAATAAAATATAACGTAGTGAAATTATAATAGCATCATCCGAACCCCCCACCCAACCAGGTTCGATGCTAAAGGTAGAATACAAGCCGACGTCTGTGCTCAAGCATATAGGCTATAGTTTATGTGTGAATAATTCACGCAAGTCACCAACAAATCTAATGGTCATGCTTTGCAAATTAATATCAATTTGTGCATGAGTTTTCTCAACGGCAGCCACATCTAATATCTTTACTACTATTGCGTACACCCCCTTTTTTATGTTTTAGTAATTATTAGTGATTTCGAAGGAGAAATTAATTAATATTTTTAGTTCGTTTCAAAAAATTTGGTAAATTAATTTCTTATATTTATATTTTCTGTTATTTAGTCTTTCGTGTGTGAAATTTCGTATCTTATATTAAACGAGAAAATGTGTACGTATTTGACGAACAAACAAGATAGAGTAGGTTCGGGATAAAGAGAGCACTGAAAGAATCCCTGCTTAAGTTCTATTTTCAGCAAATTCTTATCTTTCCGCGCGTAACGACTAACTACGAGAAATGTCTAACCTCTTTGGACACGTCACATAATGTTTGCGCGTGTAAGATAAATTGTGCAGTCGGTAGGTACATACATAATTTGATAAGAAAACGTTTAGTAATTATTTCAAATACATTCACACCGTTTTCGGTTGATTTTGTTTCAGTATTGTTGCATTTAAACAGGAAAATACACGGAACTATAATGCGTTATTTCGCTGCCGACAGTATAAGCAGCAACGAGACTGTAGTTAATGTTGAATAATATGCAGTAACGGCTAGTGTGACAATTGAGGTTTACCTTTAAAGAGTTAGTGTTTTTGTTTATTTCTCAGGGTTATGTTTCTTTCCAAATTTTTGTTTTATCTATGTCAGGCTGCTTTATCTATGCCGAGGGTTATTATATAGTGAGAAGATAATATGTTCAAGAGAAGGAGTAACTTGTTTTAACTGGGTTGTTATGTCGTTGGAATTAAAGTGAAATTATAATTTTTAAAAACTTTTCCTTATTTTCATCATAAAGTGCATTGCGGGAAGATTGGACGTCGGGGAAGAGATTCTATACCATATAAGTGAATTGTGAAGTTTCTTATTGTTTCTCTAACAACCATACGTCAGCATTTCGTGTACCTAACTAAAGCATATCAGCCTACATATACTTTATCCCACGGATACCCTGACAGAGAGTCTTCTTGCTAGATGGGACAGAGTCACAGCCGTGGCATTTTAGTTTATACATGCAGTGGAGATGTTTTCAGTTCTCCTTAGTAAACAAGAGCAGAAACGTTTCACTAGCGATATTTTTCAGAGGTTAAATATTTAGTGCTCACTTTATCCTGAACGACATATAAACAAGAGGAGTTAATACATACGTGGTGAAATGAAATAATAAAAGCAGCAGAGGTTGTGACAGGCGGAAGCTAGGCCGAAGTTCTCCCCCGGGCTCGAAGAGGGCTTGTCTCACTTGTGTATTCCGAGGCGAGTCCCTGGAGGCGCGCTCTCACGTCGTGGGCTCGCATGGCTCCACTCTTATTCCAGCTATGGGTTAGCCATTAGCCGGCGGGCACGTGCCGGCAGTACATCACAGGCCTACCCCTCCCCTTGCCGTCTATATCGTAGCCTACTGCTATACCCTTTCCCTGCCGGATTGTTATTATAGGCCCGTGATCTCCTGGCGGCGCCTGGATCCCACCCGCACCGGGATAAAGCCTCCCTGATACAGCTCACATTCCCCACACGCCCACATTTTTGTGTGTATTTAATAACAGCCTGAGTAAAAAGTGTGTGTATGATCTACTTCCTTACAATTATAGCTAGTGTAGGTTAGCTGCTAGTCAGCCCCTGTTCTAACCTACAAAAAAAACTAGTTTGTAAATTTAAACAAATTATTGTAAACTTTACAGGATATGCTTCCAGATAGACAAACATTTTTGTATATTTACAAATAATTGTCATACATTTACAAATAAACTCATTTGTATTTTACAACAATTGTGCACAGAGTAACAAACAATTTTTTTTGCCAACCAGTTTCCAAGAATTTCTTCTTTTTAAAGAACGAAATATTTTGTAAAATGTGACAGACCATTGAAAGTTATTTAGTTTCACATCGAACACGCTGCTCATAGATATATATCCCACTAGTCCTCACAGGTATTTGGAAAATTTAGATCACTTTAATGGCCTGCGACATTCTTGTTGTAGTGCCTAGACTGATAAATGTTTTGACATTAGTTTGCAAGCTTTTTATTGTAAAAGTACGTGCTTTTTACTTTGTTGGCTGTTTCCGAATTCGTAGGATTAATCCTTGGATACTTAAATACTTGAAGGCTTCCCAACAATGCGTTCTTCCTGAAAGACAGTGTTCGGTGTATATTTAAAAATTGTAATTCTAAAATATTAGGAATTTTTTACTCATTGCAATTTTGTGTTTTACGCTGTAAGGATTGAACATATTACAAAAAGCATTTGTTATATGTAAGCATATAAAGCCATATCTAAAAAAAAAAAACGTATTTATTTTTGGAAACTGTTTCAGAAAGACTGTAATTCAACAAACTACAAATTTATAATTAGCACGAATGAATATTCCTTACAAGATTAGTTCGCGTGCGTAGAAGCATATGAAAATACTAAATATAAGCTCTATTGCAAATGCCACATTTATACACAGAAACAACTGGTTTACTTCTAAAATCTCGTAAGTCGAGATTTACAAAATTTTGTATTCCAGGTGAATTTTGTGCTAATTTGCATGGCGTATCTAGTGTTAAAATCTGCTAAATCTACTATGGGTTAGCTTTCCTATATGCTCAAATTAAATAACGTCGTATCTATGGTGTAGCATGCCTACGAAGAATTTCTATTCGCTCTCCTGAAAAAGTTTCTGAAATGGACTTACGAGGTTTTAGAAGTAAGCCAACTATTTATGATTAAAGAGTACAATTATTTGTACTCCTCTAATCTTTTGTTGACAAATTCTTCTCAGTAAAATATGATCTCCCGTTTCCCCCGCCCTTTCATTCCGGCGCCGCTCCATACTCACCTCATGTCACCCCTCACCAGCGCTGAAGACCTCGATGTTAAGCACTGACCAAAATCTCTCACTCACTCTTCTCAGTAAAACAATAATAATATGGTTCCATTTTCAATCAGCTCCCACAGTGTGTAATACGACCATTCCGTTTGCTTGCAATTTAGATCTGGTTAATACTTGATATTAATGACATTAAACGCGTTGGCGTACAAACGTGAAAGCTTACATTACTCAGTGGAAAATTAGATGTTAATCAATTCAAAAAACTTTCTATAGAAAATCAAGTAAGAAAATATTCAACAAATAACTAAGTTATAAGTGTTGGCTGACTGAGACTGAAACTTTAGTTATTTATATATCATGCCACTTCTTTAAAATGTAGTTTACCGTATAGTTTTGTTAGTTTGTCTAAAGATATCACATTTCATATTTGTCACTACTGTAAGCGAGGGTAATTTTGTACCCGTGGGGTGACTTTGGGATATTAGTAAAAAACATTCCCACTTACGGCAGCCATAACTGATGACTCTTGCTTGCATGAAGATAACTTTTACTTATTGTTTGTACACCCAGAAAACAAAATATGTGCAAAAGTTTCTCATAGTAACCGAACAGCATAAAGTCACCAACCACTCTTTTTTGTGTCGTATTTGAAAACCAATTTGCAAAATTCGGCTAGTCCCTTTTCTAAATCTACGCGCGCTTGCTTATTTATTTACCACGTTGCCTGATTAACATTACCATCTGGGTTATAAGGGACGTAATAAATGTATTCCATATTTGGAGAGGTTGTAATATAGATCAAAACAAGAAAGAAATGTCTAAAAAATATGGTCTGAAGCGCATACCGGAAGAACTGTGAACAAATATTCAACATCGTGAGTGTGAAACGACATATATTCTACTCTAAGAACTTTGTTACAACGGACGACCTACAGACTGTAGTATTAAAACTCTGGTTAGGCATGCGTTTTGGACCCAACGTTTGCTAGATATTCCCTTCTTGTTTTGGTCCAAACTACAACCTCTCCAAGTATGGAATAGTTTTTTGTTAACAACATATATATATATATATATATATATATATATATATATATATATATATATATATATATATATATATATATATATATAGTTTAAAGGGTTTTAGTCGATTCACTACTGAATTGTTTTTAGCTCAGTTGTTTCCTCTCCGTTTTAAATTTAAGTAAAGAGAGCATTTACGTGGCGAGCATTGGCCCTCCATAATTCTGTAGTTAGGTTGATTTACTTCGGCCGGTGATGTCTTAAAGTTCCCTGCCGCTCTCGCTGGCAGCCCCCTCACGCCCTTGTTCGTGATGGGTGATGATGCAGAGTTATCGTCTGCCCGATAAATATTTTTAGAGCTCCCTTGGTAACTTGCAGCAATCCTCCTCGCTACTTCCCCCGCCCTGCACCATTTCCAGCAAGCCAAGCTCCTGCGCACGCCTTCTTCACGCGAAAGTATTTCAAACAAAGTTATGTTCTGCGGGTGGAATGCATGCAAGGCGATAGCTCAGGGGGAAAAAGTGGGGGAAGGGGGAATAAACAACCCCTGCGAGAAACTGTCCCCTCTCGCGAAGCGCACGCATGGAAGTCTCGATTTATTCGTGCACCCTAGGAATGCGACTTCCCCCCGCCCACCATGGCTGTCGAGGTATACTCTCTGCGAATATGGGGCCATTGTATTGTTACAGCGCCTTGAATAGTCCGGTGCTGTAGAGATCGTAAAATTTCCCAGGAGCGTGCAGTGTCGTGGAAAACTTCCGTGCAGTGGGTGCTTACTTTCGTAACTCACTCTTTCAGGCGGCAGTATATTGAGGTCAAATAAATGTTATCTGGCAAGTTTCTGTCTATGTCACGGGACGAAAAATACGCAGTTACTACATATGACCACCTGCTTTAATACCTAATGAATTTTCTTACGCTCACAAAAATTTAATTCCCTTTTTTCATATTTTTATGTATGTAAAAATTTTTACGTCGAATGTTAGGACGTGACTTTACTACGACAGTGCGTAAATTAATTTTAATTAATGTTACGAACGTAAACAGTTATCATTTGACTGTAATTAGTGGTAAAATATTTGTAAGTAATAAAAATGTAAGGTTTGAAAAATCATATAAAACATTTATTAAAAAAATTAAAGTAAAATAAATTAAAATAAAAAAAAATTATTCCTTCAAATTAAGTTAATATACTTGTGTAAACTTACGATTAATGTTCCACATACGAAGGACGTTTTCGATTAAGTTTGTCTGTGTGTGTATGTGAGCATAAGTTAATGGTTTTCAACGATGAAGTTCTCGAACGGGAAATTCTGAATCAGAGATAAAGAGATCAATAAAGGTAATTTTTATAATTACTTTTTGGAACTTAGTCAACTTTAAATTACCTAAAGGTTAAACGTGTCATATAAGTACTGTGTCTGACAGGCAATTTAATTATGTAATATTTGCATATGAACTTGTGGTTTTGTAATCCTGCACCAATCAACTTATCAAATAAAAAAAATTCTTTCAAATGGTTGTCTCTATGTTTCTTATATACAATAGGATATTTATTCCAAAATGCTATAGAACATAAAAACGACATTTAAAAAGAAATTGTAAGCTGAAATTTATCATGCAGAACCTCATATAAATATAAATTTTCTGGAGCTAACTTAGTTTTTGCCTTGATTTCTGAACACTAATATTTAACATAATTTGTATTGATCACAAAAGAAACATTAACTTGAGATGACATTAGATTATTGAATTAAATTCCCTTAAAGTATTTTGACTAATGCTGGACAATTTTTAAATTTTGTTTAAAAACAGGCACTGTATTGTCACAAATAAAAAACATAAGTATTTACAGGATATCTATAAGCTGTAGTTTGATTTAAGTAACTTATCTAAGTACGTATTCGCTAATTATCAATTTGCAGCTAACACAAAATTCATAAACCGTTTTAATTGTTTGCAACTGTCAACTTGTGTGTCATAATAAAATATTTGCGAAGCTAAAATGTTATCTGCAAGATGAAATAAATTTTATTTCGTATTTGTATATGAAAATACAGTAAGGCAAATAAAATCGGCGAACGTAGTGATTAATGAAAGTAAAATTTTAACTTATAGAATATCATATTTTTTAATATTTGGCCTCATTTTGTAATTGGAAAACGGAAAACTTACTCCAGTTATTTTCTTAAGCGTGTGTGTACTTGATGAATACTTTCTTCACACACTAGGGAATCGTGACTTTTAGCAATTGAACCTTTTTAAGAGAATAAGAGAAAAATATAACTTTCTTAGTATTTAGACTTTGATAACGTACACGATCGTATTCTAATGAGAAGTTGTTTATTTCTTTTAAGCAAAATAAATAAACGTGTTGATGTAATCTTGTATTAATTTCTACCCTTAAAAACCACGCTTGGTTGTAATTGACTACGTGTATACTCGTATAATTGGAATGCTCCTCTTTATGATGTTTTTTTAGATAAGCGGCTTGACCTTCAACAGTGGAACAAGATATTATAAATTTAAAAATAGTAAAACATTCATCAATACTCTCTTCAGGAAAATAATCGCGAAGCTTGTCGGGTAGGAAACGTGAGAGCTTTGTAAAAAAGATATTTAAATTAAAAATAGTAATACTTCGAATAGTCACTTAAAATACGAAGTATATATACTTTAAGAGCTCAGAAAAGAAATCTGTTAGACGTCAGACGATAGTATGAACTAGGTTCTCTTCCTAACTTTCTTTTTCTGGTGTTTAGTGGGTTGGCTACAATTCGTACTGATTTGTTGTGAAAATTATACGACGTTCGGCTTGTTTTTTTTATTTTTTAAATATATATTTATTTTTTATCTGTTTCTGCGGGTGATTAGTCGTCTATTGTTGCTGTGTGCAAGTTCTGGATACTATGTTACTAGATAATGAAAGAGTTGCAAGTCTTTTTGTCCGGGTAGCACGTCGTTGCTGTCCTCTCGGGGCGGACCGATACTAATGTCGATTCGTCGGTATGGCTCTT
>PNEQ01118329.1:0-17859 GCA_003012365.1 Medauroidea extradentata
GGAATGTCCATGACCAACTGACAGGTGCAGCTGCCATCAACGGAATGTCCATGGCCAACTGACAGATGCACCTGACATCAACAGGAAGTCCATGACCAACTGACAGGTGCAGCTGTCATCAACAGGAAGTCCATGACCTAATGAGAGTTGCAACTTCCATCAACGGGAAGTCCATGACCTAATGACAGGCGCAGCTGCCATCAACAGGAAGTCCATGGCCAATGGATAGATGTAGCTACCAGCAACAGGAAGTTCATGGCGAACTGTCTGCCGAAACGTCGCAAGACATTGATTCAACGCGGCTTACATCCAGAAAACAAGATAGTGCAGACAGTGGCCGCGAAAGTCTGCGATAAAATATGATTACATTAAATCGACTTAAATAAATATATATTTAAATTACATGAACTAAAACTAATCCTATGTCAGATGCTTTAGTGAGGTTTGAGGAAAGAACACCTTCGAATAACCGGATATAAGTAAAACGTATGTAAGGGTAATGTTACAGCAGCCAATAAAATTAAAAACGTAACAAATGTGAAAGAATTTAAGGTTATTGTATAAATAAATATATATCAAGAACAAACGAATAGTATTTATTAAACTACTCGAGCATTGCTGAGTATTACTAAACGCAAACCGAACGTAGCTGAAATAGAAAATCCGGTCATCCTCTTTCCCTCATTAACAAATACACTTCTCCATAAATAATATAGCCCGACTTGTAACACATAATTAGAAGATCAGATGTTTTACTTTCGTTTAGAGTTTAGTTACTGTACATTTGACTATAACATACTTAGAATTATCTTTTCATTGAGAAGGAACGGAATATGGCATCGGCAAGATAGTACAAAAATTGACACCAACTGTCTTCTTCTAGTATTGCATATGTCCCACTGCACGCTCATCTGAGTTGTTACCATTAGGCCACACGTTGTGGGCGGAGATTGTACAGCTGCAATACACGACGAAGTTACCATGGAGCTCGTTACGTTATCTTTGTGTTACGGAAATTTCACAGATAAGAAACATAACATTGTTTTCATATTGTACTACCTGAGCTGATGTGAAAACTCTGGTGGCGTCTTGCCTTATCTCTGAACGTTTCCGTAACGCAAAGGTAACTTTACGAGCTCTATTTTCATTGTGAATCAATCTTAATGCATCCCAGATCTTTTTCATTGGATTCGTATTGTGTCGGAGTCCACACTATTTTGGCAGTGTATTATTATTAGGCCTATTATCATCATTATCATGATCATCTGAATGCTTTACGTGGAATATATTTCTTTTGCAGAAAACTGTTCTGGGTGGACCAATATGTAACCGAAAAATGAACGTAACATATTGCAGGAAATGTGTCTGCTATGGTATTGTTTAATTAGGTAGTGGGGATGTCATTGCCTTTGTGTGTTTTTTTTTCTTTTTTGTCTTTCACTACAATTTTGTCTTGATACTCCGAAAATGTGTGGACTCTTAAATGAGTTAAACTTCATATTTTCTGCTTTAAAAAAGTATTACCCTCTAGCCAGCAGAGATACTTCCAATATCAAAATTGAAAGTGTCATGTCCACGCTCATAAACTCCTGCGGGTAGGTAGTGATTTCACCGCATGAAGCCGGACAGGGCTGAACGGTGAACCCCGCACAGCTTTGTGCTCCGAGCAGGTTAACGATTCCACATTGCCGCGGCAGAAAACATTCATATCTGGCATGTCCGTCGTAACTTGCGTACAATGGTCGTGGCACAGCTATTGTGTGTGCCGCAGTGAATACAGCCGTTACGTTCCAATACCTTGCCTCTATTGTGTTACTGTATGCTCGCCAAACTATCGCTGTATTTGCGCTTTCCATTAATAAACCTTTAACGTTTCACTGAAGTGTTGCCGTACTTGTTGACGCTACGGGCACAACATAGTCTGTGACGCACTATTTTGTCAAACCTTATGGAGTTTCCAAATGGGAATTATGAGGGCTTCATATATATAACTTGCGCTTATGTGTGTGCCAGGATCAATACAGTTACAGGTACTGCAGTATCATGTTTACTCGGCAGCCACACTACTTACGAGCAGCGCTTTAGAATAATTTCTTCTCTATGAATTTTTACGCGGTAATAATATAATTTTATTTGTGAGCAGTGTGGTTTCAAATTAAACACATTTTTATAACTTTTTAATTTTTACCAATCTGGTTGATATTTTCCAAGATACGGCAGTCTGAAAAATAAACTTTTTTTTTTTTTTTCCGCATTTTGAGGGGCCGAAAATCTCGTTTCTAATAAGCTTATCGATTTTGAACATCGTAAAGGCAAACTTAAAAGTGTGCGTTATTTTCATAGATGCTTGGTGCACGGTCAGCAGTTTAATAAAAATCAAAATAATTTCAACTCGCTGCACCGCATTTTGGACGCAGGTAGGAACTATATTAGTTTCTATAATCTGCTAGTCGCAAGTAGCAATCGTGCCTGGACAATGCCTTTGGTCGGTGGTTTTTCTCGGGGTACTCCCGTTGCCCCCACCATTCACTCCAGGCGCCACTCCATCTTCACACCATGTCACCCCTCATCGGCTGTAAAAACAACGATGTTACACAGCCGTAAAGCCCTCTTCACTCACTCACATACCTATCACCACGCTACATGTCTCCGTGCAACTTGCACATTTTACATATAGTTTATTACGAGTTGTTTTGCTATGTTTTTTAATAATAA
This sequence comes from Medauroidea extradentata, assembly GCA_003012365.1. NCBI lineage: Eukaryota > Metazoa > Arthropoda > Insecta > Phasmatodea > Phasmatidae > Medauroidea > Medauroidea extradentata. The sequence continues at coordinate 2,716 of PNEQ01118329.1, forward strand.
CAGGCATGCTGGATTGTTTAACGTTTAACGCGGTGATCGATAGTTGTATCCATTCGCAATGCATTGCACTGTAGTACTAAGAATGCAGTGTATTGCAGCCACTGACTATTAATTTGTACGAATTGTTTTCTCTTAAACGGCGCATTCTAGCGATTTGCGACAAGAGGACCTTTTCAGCGTTATTTAGACGTACTCTTCAGAAAAACAACATAGAATTTTCACAGAACCCAACAGTAAAAAAGTTCTGGTTAATGTGAGGGTAGCCACCCCTGTTTTTTACATGAAGGGGAGGGTTTTAACGAGCGGTTTAGTCACAGCTTTGAGGATCTTAACGATACTGAACACTGTGCTGAAAATTGTAATCGAACTTAAAGTCGTTTCCGATATTTTCTGGAAAAACATTTAAAAAATTTATTTTCAAAGGTTCATATCTCCCTTAAAAATAGCACTAGACGAAAATGACTTGGCGTCACTATACCTACATTTTTATGAGGAATCACCTCCCAACGTTTGTAACATAAGTTAAGAAACATCCTGTATATTACTTGTTGTGTATTCAGACTAGGTTTTGGTCAAAGACTTTTGTGTCACATATTTATCCTGGCACGATACCGCACGTAGTTTCCCGCGTACTTGTTAGTATTAGCATTATCTAGCCGGCCAATGAAGTTTGCCCTGAGCTTGCCGGTTTGTCGAGGGTAAGAGCCCGGAGGGAGGGGGGATGACGTAATTAACCCCGACGCCTGCCAACAGAGAGAATTCCGCTAAACCACGAAATGCGTCAATAAGCTACTTATCGAGGACGCCGTAACTACGCCACAGGCAGCAAGTAATACAAACATAACTAGCCGTCCTCTGAGAACTTACGAGTAAGGCAGTGCTGCAGGGATTCTACAACGAACGATGTTGCATTCTCGTTATTGCCTAATTCAATGGTGCGTGCAATTGTTACAGCTGTATAGGCAGTTCTGAAACTCACATGAAGTATTTTAAAAAATATTATCCTTGTGGATAATTGTAACAAGTGTTAAGCTGAACTCGTAATGCTGATATTCTCCTTCCACATACAATTTTCTCAATATTTTATTAAGTGTCCAGTGTTATCTAGAGTTAGACCATATTAAAAACCAAGTGTTAAATTCTTAGCCCTCCATTTTAGTTGCACTAACTCTGAATTACATCATTAACAACTGCCGAAAAGATAAGAACTAAAAAAATTAAATTAGATAGTACTGTTAAAACCTTTTACACAATTTTGATCCCTTTGATTAAGAAGGCACGTTAATAAAGAGTATTAAAATAGACCAGAAAACACAGTGACCTTGGTATTACTCACCAGAGCAAATGTTTAAATCATCCGGCATCGTACAAGAAGACGTTATCAGTAGGGCCATGAAGTTGTCGCGAAAAGAATTTTGCCTCATTTTGTTTCAGTGCCTTGCGCGCACACCTGCAGTTCTGTTACATAGTTTGTTATTGGGTGTTTTAACTCTCACGTGTTTTGAAGTTTCATCCACAAATCACAGACGTGTGGTGTTGCAGTAACCTTATTGTGATTGGCACAGTCAAATGAGAAACGTCACTTCTCACAGACACGCTGCCAATAACCACGAAGCATAGGTGCAAGTGTGCACGTAAGCACTGAAACGAAATGGGGCAAAATTCTTTTCGCGAAAAGTTCATGGCTAGAGATGATGGTTTATCGCGGGAAAACTTGACTATTTGCTAGGCTTCATAGTACGTTCAGCTTATCAAAAGATTACTGGCTTTTCCTTGTACGCGAAGCTACTGCCCTATTTGACTAAGCCAATAAGAATGCCGCTATTTTAATATTTGATGCACGTTATTGGTCTATAAACAGCTACGTTGTGTCAGTGTTTTCAAGGCTATGTTGGCACAAAACATTTTCGCGATATACCATCATCTCTAGTCATGGCCCTAGTTATCACCACACAAATTGGCCTACTTTTCTCGTGGGGTGCAAATTTACCCCAAAGCTAAACATGACCACTTCGATCTAGAATCATTAAATGATACCTTAATTTATCGTTTGACATGGTCGGCCTTAAACAATCAGAACTACCGTAAGGTGAGGTTACTTTGCCATATTATGGGGTAACATTACACCACAATTTTTCGTTAAAAATAATTGTTAGCATCTTCTTAAAGGGAGTAAAATTTCACAGTACACAGCAGTCATAAACGACATTACTTTACTGTAAATAGTGTCTTAGAATTTGTATTTAAAAATAAATTAATAGGGTGGTGCAAAGTTACCCAGGGGGTGCTTTACGTATTTGATTAACGATCTGTCAAAATATTAAATTTGTTTACAACAAAGTACTGAAATACATTTTAAAAATTATCCATTCATCTCGAGAAATATTTGCAATTGGGAACATAATTATGATAAAACAGAGCATGAACAAATCCTATTAAAGTCCTTTTACCTAATGTAGTACTAAGTTAAAAAAAATTGAGGAAAATGTTTCCTCGTATTTTTGTGTGGTCAAAAAAATGTTAAATGACAACCACTTCTTAAAATGGTATACGGCACGAACAAAATATATAAACCTAAAGTTCATGTATTAAGTTTTCTTTGTGAACAGGGTTTGAAGAAATTCAGATACATAAGTCCTTTAAATATGCATTTAATATGAGGAGGACAAGTTCACTCAATAAAAAAAATAAAAGCAGAGTTTAGTCTGTTTTATCTAATATATGTATATATATTGAGAATAACTTAAGCATTACGCGTTAAACAGAAAATATTTGACATGCTATACGACTTTGCCGGTGAGAACTTCTCTTATCTTAAAGTAGATGTTCATTGACTGCCTCTGGACCAAACTTGTGCGAGAAAACGAGTTCTTAAAGCTGCTCTGTCTTCAAAATTGCTAGTTATATATGCAAAAATATGAAACATTTCATTTTATGCACATAAGTGTCCTCTGTAAATCTTCTTCTAAAATTATTTTTGACAAACTTACTACTGTTTTCTTACATGCAACAAAATAAATTATTATAGCTTACAAGTACGAAGAAATTTTTCTCGTGAAGTGTTGTTCTTCAAGGATTTATTACGGAAATACTTATTTCATTTCTTCAACATATTAAAATAATGTTCCCAGTGTTAAAAATTATACAGGATGTTCCGGGAGTAGACGTTAATAAAGAGGTCGATGATAGAGAAGCCAAAGGTCAATCATATAAACTAAACTAGTACAGTCCGATTCGCAACCTTCTAAAAGTTACGAAATTTGGCTATACTCTACCCCGAGCTAAGGATTTACTGATGGTGGAAAAATTAATGGTCCATGTGGAACGACATTTGTACACACCAAAGATAATTAATGTCGTGACATTTAAAAACACATTTCACGCCACTGAGAGTACAACTTCGTGGGGTAAAAAAAAAATACTTTAGCAAAAGTTGTGTTTGGTTCTGAAAGATGCCTCTAGTTTGCACGAGGTAAAAAAAAAAAAAAATACTAACGGGTCACGTAAATGATCACTCGCCATTGTAAAAACTACCCCGTAGTATAGTATTATGTAATAATTCGTTCATCATAACTTACCATTTCGATAATATCAATTTCGTCTAATGAAAAGACTGACATCTCCTTTATTAGTGATATTTTATTTTATCATCACAAATTAAACATAAAACATTTTAATAATTTAAAATATTGTCTAACATTTTTATTTCAATTAAGTTACATTTACTTATTTACTCTCGTACTAATTTCAGCCTTATAGCTGATTTTCTGTAGGGTTAATCTTCTGCATTTGTAATATAGGATTCGACTTACACTACAGATATCGTTTTATGTCATTTTGTGGTTGTTTGCAGGACGGTTCACATATATATCTTAGAGTAAATACATGATAGCGGGAGAATCCTCTATACAGCTGCGTACGAAATTGTATGTTCAGCATGTGTCACGTGAATTAAGTGAAATATGCGCGGGAGATTTGAAATAACACTGAAAGCCAAGATAATAATTACGTACTAAGCACAACAATGTTGGGTATGGTACCTTATGAATTTATGAACTAAGGAGAGCATATTATCGCATAGAATAATTGCGCAGAAATTTCAGACCGACAAATGTAAACAATGTTTGCCACGTTACTGTTTTCCTTAACCCAGCTGTTTTTAGTAAAATGTAAATATTAGCTACATACTTACTATAAGGTTTTGAACCGAGATCTTGGTGACACCACAGGACTAAATATATATTCTGGAAGGTACGCCATGAGTTTCAAACAACACGGCTGCAACTTTTACGCCGAGAAAACCTGAATAAGCAACACCAAACTCTCGAGACCATGATGGACACACATTTGTGACCTCATGTTCCCTCTACTATATATTACCTCTATGACATGTATTTTTGTATTTATCTGGGGCCATAGACACACCGAACCACGATGTTTTATAAACATTGTGCTTTGTTTTTATGACTGTATAATATTTTATTTTCCGAGTAAATATGGTTTCCAAGGTATCTCACTACTTCACGTACACGCCATTGTAAATGCGAATGCGGAGACGTTACTGGCAAAAGTAAAGCGTTTCGTGAAGGACGTCGGAGTACCAACATGCATGGTGTCGGACAATGGCACGCAGTTCACCGGGAAGACATGGCAAGAAGGACTCAAGTAGCTACGATATGTTTTCACATTTACTGCACCGACGTTTGTTAATTTAGAATACTGGTTCTCACTAATTAATTGGGCATAATATGGGGTAGTTTTTCCAGTGGCGGATGATCGTTTATGTGTCCCGTTAATAATCTTTACCTCGTGCAAACTTTCTTTCCCTATTCTTGTGAAATAAAAGTATTTTATTTGTACTTTCTGTAATCGAATCTATACACGTACATTTCGTAATCCCAATTTATGTTCTGTTTAGTAATATATATTTTTTGGAAATTTGTATTGCGGGTTAGTAATCCTTTGAAAATTTTGGCTTTACGATTAAAAATTACAGTTAAAATTCGAGATGTGATTTTTTTAACTTTTCATGTATTCTGTTTAATTAGTATTATTTAACGGAATATTGTTTCGTTGTGGGATATGTTTTTATTTGCTTAGCCGACAGATCATGATACATTCACGTTGATGTATCAATTCTTTACGGGTCAATGAATGTATATTTTGAACACTTTTAGAACTAAAAGTGATGTACACGTTTTTCGTTAGACACCTATGAAAAAGAAATGGAAATTAGGGTGCTAACAATGATATAAGGAATGTTCACCTCATATGCACTGCATTGAAGTGTATGACTTATTTCTTATGAGCAGTGCATAAAAGCGACTGGCAAAAAGTGGACCTTTTATGTTCCCAGGTATGTAATGCTCACAAAGACAACATGAAACGTTCGCAAAACACAACGTCACAATCTTCCAGAACCAAACACAAAGTTTGTGAAAGTGATTTTTTAACCCCACAAAGCTGTACTCCCAGTGACGTGAAATGTGTTTTTAAATGTGACGACATTAATCATCTTTAGTGTGTACACATTTCGTTCCACATGGACCATTACTTTTTACACCATAAGTAAACGCTTAGCTCGGGGTAGGGCCCCGAAAATTGGAGAAGCGCGAAATTCAACATTTTGCGATTTTGGCGAAATTAAATATGAATGTTTCAATGCACAAAATACGTGAGATACGAGATTTTTCTGCGCCAGAAATAGAATCTAATTGCGTTGGGGTAATATAACTGAACGTGTATCTCGAGTAATCGGACTACGTATCGCCAGCAATCGGTATTTTCCCGTTATTTGCGTCCATGCATATTCTTTCTCGCTGTAGCGTGCTTGATGATAATGGAATTAAAATCATTGTGTTTATAAATTCGCTTGCACGTAACAAACAATGAAAGTATAGAAGCGATTGTCTTAGCAGGCCCGTTTGTTTATATTCCTAGGATTTTCCATTGTGGTTCGTGTAAGCTAACCCTGAAGGTGTGCAACGCATAGAAGTAAACAAACGTGATTTCAGGATGCCGAAAACTTTATCGGTGTTTGATAGGGAAAGAGTGATGAAGTTCGAGGGAATTTATACTTTTGATCTGAAAGACAAATTTATGATGTGCCGGTATTTTAAAGTGCTTGTCGATTGGATTCGCAAAGAAACCTGCAAAGACACGTTACCAATTAAACCCACAAGAAGAAGAAAGCAGCTTTTTTCCGAAGGTGCGACCACTTCAAAATAAGTTTTAATTGCAGAATCTATGAGAAACCAAAAGAAACTACCGTATTTCCAATCTCTTTGTTCCAATATCTTTCTCTTTAATTGTCAAGTAAAGTGTACTTTTGTAATTGTATTGTTTAAAAGTTGTGTAACAATCATTTAATGTAAATGGTTCTAGAAAAATAATTCAGCACATTTTATTTTTTATAAATTAATTAAAAACGAACAGTGAAGTGAATGGTTGTAGTATAGTCCGATTAAAAAATTATTCCGTACAACACTATGCAGGTAAGAATCCTAAAAATTAATTTTTACATAACAAATATTTTAAAGAAACCTAATATTTTGATCATAGAAGTTTATTATTAATACTGAAAATCAAAATGTTCGAAGGGTTTTGTACCACTCCAATCTTTTTTGCATCACTTTTATCTTTTTTTATTACCGAAATTGGCCATTTTAATTATCGTTTTTGGGGCCCCTAGCTCGTGGTAAAGTACACCAAATTTTGTTTAAAAAATTCGTAACTTTGAAGACGGTTGCGAATCAGATTACAAAAGTTTTGTTTATATGGTCGGTCTTGGGCCCCTCTATCACCCGCCTCTTTACTGACGTCTACTCCCGGAACAACCTGTATCGGGACAGTTTAAAAAGCAATTTTTTGAATATTCTTATGATTTTTTACGAGCTCTGCATGTTTTACAGTAACGTGTAGTTTTCAAACATGCACACCCTATACTTATGCACAAAATCTTCCTTGTTTACAAACAAATGTCACATAATTACACCTTAAGAGGGATGGTCATAATAAATTTACAGTATTTTCCTGCTACAAGCATTTCTGAAGTCGTACAAACCCTTTAATTTGTATACCTAATTTCATTACTGGATAGTAAATTACTTCCATATTAAATTAATTATGTTGGGAGGTGAGAAAAAACACAGTCTTCCAACAAATGTAAGACAATGTGGAAGTAATTTACCTAATAATGTAATAGGTTGTAGTACAAGACCTCTAGAGCATGAACTGTCACAAATGTTGACACGTCTATAAAAATGCTCGTAGTGGGAAAAATACTGCAGGCCTAATTTTATAAGCTGCTCCATCCCTCTGAAAGAATTTTAGCCGTTGTTGTGCCATCAGTGCATTCACTTTGCAAGTGTGCATGGCGCGGAAGTAACAGCAGCCAGCAGGGCGACATAAAACCTGGCACAGCTCTCCAAGTACCCACTATGCTCTCTCTCTCTCGATCCTGGTCCGCCGACCTCCGTCCAACCGAAACTCCGGTGCCGCAATAATCCGCCCTCTCCCCTTCCCTCTAATATTTTATCGTGCCGCGACATTCCTATGGTAATTCGGATGTTTTGGACACAGCCGTGTGTACGCCCGCATAGGTCACGGCTCAGGGCAAAAGTGGCGTATGTTTGGTCACTTCATGTATGTCACCGTCCATATGAAAAATGGCCCCTACTTCACAGACTGACAGAGTTGTGAGTTTGGCATAACAAGTTGACTTTACCGCAGATATTCTTGATCTGTTTGATGTATTGAAGTGTATGACTTATTTCTAAGGATCATTGTATACGAGCGACTTGCTAGAAGAGGACCTTTTATGTTCCTAGGAGTGTACTGCTCACAAAGACAAAATGAAACGTTCGCAAAACACAACCCCACAAAAGATTAAGTCAATAAGAGGGTTGAAGTCTCAGTATCACTAATCACTGTAAATATAATTCAAATTGAATTTCATTTCACGTCGTTTCAGATATTCTGCCACAGTACAATTTTGAAATTCAATTTTCGAGGGTGAATTTCTCGCTTACGAATCGTGATAGGCGAAAATTTCATTGATAGTAATACCTTATTTTTGATAAAGAATCGGCTCCTAAATTTTGTTACATGAATTAAAATACACTCTGCACAGACGCACATTTCATGTATCTTTGCCCACCTTTTCGAAACTGGAGCAGGCGGCGGCCTCGTCTCGTTAAACCATGGCCACGGTAAACATACGTAGTTTGAATGTTTTTATCTCTTTATCTGATCTTCCAATTGAAGCTTTCAGCAATTTATAACATTATGTAAACTGTGAAATCGTTGCAGTGTTTTAAGTTTTTTCAGCGGTGTAAGAGTTTGGCTTTAATTTTTTTATGTATACGTTTAAGGAGGTATTACTTTATGTACGTAAGTAAGATTTTGTATGGATTTTTATTTTTCTGAAATAATACATTTATTCATTGTTAATACAATTGAATACCTCTGATTTTCCGCTAATGCGTATCTTATTTTATTAATACGTGGAGCTTTCAGGCTTCTAAAACTTTAGTATATTTCAAAGCTTTATTGGCTTTAGCAACACTTTTTAAACAAATAAAGTAGTTTTATAAATTTTGATATTCAAGTTTGTTAATTTTTTTTCGTATAGTGACGTAATGGAAAGTTCCTATAGAAAATTTCGTACATCTTTTTCCAGAAATGGTAAGCTGGTACTAAAAATAATTCTGCTACTATGCAAGAACGATTAAGGTTGTGACGACAGTGCAACTGAACACGGAAATTTCCATGCACCACGCGATTAACCTCTTTAAAGTAAACTACGTTTATTAAATGTAAATATCCATGTAAACAAAAGAGTGATTATCCAAGTACTGTTAAGGATATTCCGCTTACTACGTAATCACGTGGAACGAAATTGCTTCCTATAGCCATAAACAGCGTCGTACTTCTTAGCGCAGGTCGCCTCTAAGGTGTCTTGATTACTGTGGCAAGACTTCCGTGTACTTGCTGTTCATTAAGACCAAGGGACGTTAATACGTAATAATAAAGGAGGTTGTGTGTGAGTCAGCTTGACAATTTCACAGCGTTAAGACCCGAAGGTCTAAAATATTGGTTGAGCAGCCATGGCAACGCAAGATAGGGTATTATTATTAAGATACTATATTTTTCGTTGACAGAAAGATTTACAATACATAATAAACAAAAATTCTTAGCCAATTTATTTATTTTTATCTTAAATTTTTTGCAGCTATGTAAGAAGTGGCCGAATTAATCACACCTAAAGAAACGTATATTTATGATACTTTTCATGCGTAATATTGTATTTCTAGAGTTTCAATGACTTTTACAGCAGACAAGCTATGCTGTTAATTCGGTGTTACATTTTAAAGTAATTGTCAGAGAGGGGGTGGTTCAGAGGAACGAAACGTGACCTTGCCATAATTACACTAAAAAGGCAAATTAAGGCATTAAAACACATGTAAACCATAGTAATTTATACCACGTTGCATGCTGACTTGTCAGTGTGCCTACCAATCGTGAGTATGGAATATTGCTTACTACCAAGCTTTTTCACGTTGCTGTACAAACATATTTTTGCGCGTGTTTAAAGGAAAAATTATGTTCTGTGTATTTTTTTTTTTCGGTTGGACGTAATGGATACTTCTGCATCAATCCGTGTTGGGTATATATCTCGATACACCTCACAATGGACGACGTGAAAAGAGACGGATCTCCAGTCTGGTGTGGGATACAATTCCTAAATCCATGAATACCACAACCGAACATAACCTCCACACAGGCGTTTGGCTTCACATGTCCCGGATGAGATGTATGTAAAGAAAATTGATTATTGGTTTCGAATTTGCCCATTTCCAAGTAAGCATTGATCTTGTGCATTTGCGTAACTTAACAATCAAGAGAAACTGATATTTTGTATACTTACGTGCAAGTCTATGAGTGCACAATTTTTTTTTATTTCTGCCATCACCGACTAACAAATCAGCATGTTTGCAAACAAGCATTGTTTCCCACACTCCCCTGTGGTGTGACGTCAGAGGGCGTGTACCTTTAGTCGTCCATTATGTGAACATCGTGGGAAATTTTTTAAGCTATTTAATGAATTCCAAAACTTCGCTTTCAAGGGCAGATATGTAGTAATTTATAATTGTCATATTTAGAAGCATTCACCTCAAAAATATTTGGGTGTTGTATGCTATCTCTAGGTAAATTTCATTTTGACGGTTTTTCTGTAACCGGAAATTATGTTACGTCGAAGATGTTTCCCACTAACACATTTGTAACAACCTCAACTTGAATACCTGTAGCACAGGATTGGTACAAGAGTAATTATTACTTCCATTCATTTTTATCCATGAAGGTCAACGAGGGGCGGAATCTTATCACTAAGACGTTTGGATAGGCTAGGGTAGATACAGGACTATCGAAACGTTGAACGCCGATCTGGTTGGTAGCTGTGGCGAAGACCAGTCACCTCTTTCTTTAAAAAAAAAAAGTTTCGCTTTAATAGAACCATTCAATACAATAAAATGTGAATTTTTGTCTTGTGACGTATTCTTAATTTGTGCGGTAAATAAATGTACTGGGATTTGTTCTACCTTTACTCGCCTTTAGAATTACATTTCTCTGAGTACACGGTACATAACTGTTTGCTACTAACAACTGAATCCAAATATTGTTAAAACAATAACAAATCAAGTTCTCTTTGGTTACATCCGAAGAAATTAAATTTTCAAGTCTATTTTTAGGGTAGTAATACTAGGACCATTTTCTTCTTACGTTTATATAATCTACGACCTGAGTTATCGCACACTATGTATATATTTGTGAAATTTCTTTAAGAGTGCAAAGATATAATATCACAAAAACGGCCGTTGTATCGTTGTTGACCTAAGTGCTTGCTGTTGCACGCAGCTTGGTGGGTGCTGACAGCAGCAATCCTCGTTGTTGGAGCACAGTTGCAGAAATCAGAGCGCAGTAAGAGAGAAGGACAATAATAAATGCAAACACATTCCACGTGTCGGTAATGCTACCTGCAATTGATGCTGGCTCAACACCCTCTCAACGAAAATAAGGAAAGAGGTGGTATTTTCTATTTTCCGCTGCGTAGGCTTTTTTCTATTTAAATTGGGCCTCCTCTTTTGTTGCCATTCTTAAGCAATAACTACGAGGAAACAAAAAGAGTGTGGTAACCAACGGAATATTTAGTTTCTTTGCCAATATATTCTCTAAAGGTGAGGGACTCGCTCTTACGTGCGTTCCTTTAATCATTGATTTTGATAAAATAAACTTGGTGAGTTCATTTTGTACAGATACCTGTCGCTCTATTACAGATCATAATATATATTTTTATAGCAATTACACTTGAAGAATCACGATGAAAATATGTTCCAGTTGTTAGCATAATTACTTTTGACTTACGGGGAAAAGTGTGTAGTACTTTGGAAAGAAGAACCAGTAATTTTGAGTTAATGCGAATAAACGTTCGTAACACTTTTTAAAAGTTATTGCACAACAATGTTTTCTATCTTTGATTATAATTAGGTTTATAAATGTTATATTTACTGAGTAGCAAAATGCATGTTGAAGGTAAAAACTGGTTTTAAGAATTTACTAAAAATAAAAATCCATTTAATTTCGACTACCAGGACTTTATGTTTCGTAATCAATTTGGAAAGAGTGATCGGGTTCTTCGTGTTCTGGTATATATATTCTTATCTTTCTGAATTCAATACATTAAATAAGGTTTTATTACACTCTGCGGACGGGAATTACACCCGTTCAGTTAAACTTTCATGGACACGTGCTATTGAAATTTAATGTTTTAAATTGTGTCCCTTGTAGTATGTGTTATGACCATAAATGTCATAAATTAAAAAATATTATAAGATTTTAACCTTAATACGTGCACAATAAAGCTAAACGCGTGTAATTTACATACTATTTTAGATGTATCTGAACTTATTGTAAAAGTTATACTGTAGATACATAACTTAGTGATTCTGTTTTTTTTTTCATACAATAGTTACGTAAAAATACATTTAATTGCTGAAGTCTTAATACGTCATCAATTTGCACGCATATTAATTTTTATTTACACGTTAGCGATCGAATCTGAGGAACCCGCATTTTCTGCACGAATACATTTAGGCCTAATGAATTTGATGAAATTGTCTTAGGATGCCCAGAACACTTTCCTATAAATTTAGTTTGTTAAATTTATTGTAATTTCTCAAGAATCGCCTCATTAAGTTGTAATTTACATGCTTTCTAATTTTTTTTAAAAGCGGTTGTAAAAAACTGTGAGTGCGACATGAGTTACGTCGATTCTGTAGGTTAGGTATGCGTTGACTAGTATAGGCCTATGTAAACTATAAATAAATATTTATTCTATAAATTTGTGTATGTATATGAACATGTTGCATCGCAATTCTTCCATGTGACGTATGTAGAAAAGTACATGGAAGAACTAACAGATTCAAAATACGTGTTCTTACTGACACGATTCTATTTTTGTGATATTTGAATAGTTACTTCGTGTATTATACGGCACGTTTAACAGTCACTTTCAATGGAACATAACCTCGAAAAGCACGTGAAGTTTACATGTAACAACACGTACAATTATTCATTACAAAATCTATGCAAGAATGAGTTATGATAATTAGCCAATATTCCATTATATATTAAAGAAATTGCTTAATGATAACGAGAAATCATTCTAGCATCGAACCGTGCTGTAGTTTCCCAACGGTATCGATCTGACTAACCTCCGTTGCACTGCCCCTGTAGTGGCACCTGCTATGCTCTGCCATCAATAGCTCGGTGGCAGAGTCTCTGACTTGAAGCCGGAGGTTCTGGGTTCGCGGCCCAGCACTTCCACTGTCAAATCTTCAATACAAATGTGTTTCACGTTTGTGTTGATAATTCACAGCTAGCTGCAAGTTAGTGAGAAATGAGCTAAGGTTGGGTGGAAAACCAAAAATTTCGCTAGATAGACCTTCATACAAGAGGGTCTTTGTTCGACTCTCCTGTATGGAGGTCTACCCAGTGGGTTTCTCCTTGGGGTTGGAGGATTTTTGCTGCTTTTATCGTCACTATGCAATGTAAATGTACATTTTTGTCAATTTACGTACATAAAGTATTCCCGAAATATTTTTCCTAGAAAAAAAACGGATATTAGGTGTTGAGAATTGGTTTTTCATAACAGTACAGTGACATGAACGTCGCTTTAGTTTCCACATACATCATTTGTAGTGGTATTTTACATAAAATATAAATGACTGGTGTTTCTACTACCGTAAACTGTGTATTCTTTGCACCACGAATAATATTTATGTGTGTGTTAATTGGTGAAATATTAGTATATCAAATTAATTTTTTACAACTATCACCCATCATCTGGTTTCCCTTCACCAAAAGTCGCATACAAAAATATATTTGGTGGTGCAAAGTATACCCACTTTACGGTACTTCATGTTTTAATTAACGGTTTCAAATTTACTACATTGTTGAACATACATGTTAACATTGACATTCATTCAACCCTATTGATAACTTTAATTAAATTAAGAGTATACGGTTTCGTCTTCAAGAAATCGATTCTAGAGCTACTCTTGTAACAAATTTACATCGATTTCGAACTATCGAACGCACATTCTCGCATCTTTAATTCTAATGCAGGATATTTACAAAAGTAAATAGCAAATAATTCAATTCCAAAATACACTTAAATATTCAAAATGTTAGTTCCGTACTTTAAAAAAAATTCTGTATGAACTGCCAATTATGAAGTCAGAAACATTTTAGTTTATTTCGTAACCGAAACTTAATAGTACTGCGAAATTAACGTTGATAGCTGAGTTACTAAGCCTCCATTTACGTGTTTAAAATGTTCAGTGTACGACGGCCAGTCAGAGAACCATATATCCAACTGCAGGTGAAAACGAAGGGCACTGTAAGTAACAGTATTTTCATAGTTGAATTGGTCACAACGAAATTGTTGTTGTGAATGCCCGGTTACCACTATCAGTTAGTACAGTTTTATGAAACTTATTACACAGATTAATTTTTGCTTTAACATATCCGCATAACCGTACATTCCTTGCTGCACAAATGTTCAGTTATGAACATGCCTCTCCAACCGAGACCAGAAAACACGCATTTTCGTGTGGTTAACATTTTGTTTTCAAAAGTATTTTATCAATTCATTCGTATATATACGGTTACTAACGGACAGAAAGTGAACTTACGAGTGCAGAGCGCTCTAGTATCGATTAATAAAAGCAGTTAACAACCAGAGCACCATCTAGCGGCGACACAGAGTATCCGCTTGGCATAAAGCGCTAGAAAGGTCTGAGAGTTTTTTTTTTTTTTTTTTCTTCGGGAAAACATGTATTTTACACTAAAGTATAGCTTGTGTTTCAGTAGTTTTATTTTTAATTTGCAAATGTAACCAGCTGGCGTTTTTAATTAAATATTAACACATAACTGAAGAAGCCTTACTGTTCCATTACACAATCCCAGCAAGTAAAATAACTCCAAACTTACTAAATCGTTGTAATTTTACAGGAAATTGATAATGTCTGAATAGTTTACCTGGAAAGTTATTTTGAAAAAGTGTCTGAATTTTTCTCATTGCTTCTTCGCCCTATTGAGTAATAACATGTTTTGTTTTTATCTCATCTTTTCTGTTGTTATATTTGAGTCATGGCTGTTTCCGAATTCAGTGGATGCGTCCATTGCTCTCTCATCCCTTCGTCCATGCAACCACTGTCTGGAGGGATGGGTGGAATTGGAATTCCTTTACAGCTAGCGCTACCTATGTAAATTATACATCAGAGGTGTATCTTTAGTTCTGTCATCTATGGGTCTCGGTGAAATGTCAACTATTTCCAGCAGACGAAATCCTTGTATTGTTTGAGGTTATGTTAATATAAATCGAGAGATATTAGGACACGTTATGTTTAATGTTATATATTACACATATAGAAAATGAATGTGTGTAACGTAGTTGATCAAATAGTAGCTACGTAAACATGTGTAACGATTTTTATATTTCGAGCAAAACAGCTTTTAACACACAATACATATATTTTAATATGCCACAGTAAAATAAATGCAGTTAATAAACTGTACCCC
>PNEQ01118329.1:17959-39339 GCA_003012365.1 Medauroidea extradentata
TATTATGTTTATATATATATATATATATATATATATATATATATATATATATACACACTATGCTGATGATGCTGGACTATAGGCCGTTCACGATTAAAGCCAGTGTAAACATTTCAACACTCTCAAAAGTAAACACGTATTAATTAATAACGTGTTCAGTTTATAGTGAACAGACTATGCTATTAGCTCTTCACTATAAACCGAGCGCTCAGCGAACATGTAATTAATTTAAAATATGTTTCATTGGGCCAATGTATGTTAGCTTTTGTGAGTGTTGAAACTTTTACACTGGTTTTTGGTTACATGGAAGTTTTCATATTAAAATAGTAAAGAAAACTGCAAAATGGCCGAAAGAAAACTTTATGCAGTGCTCACATTATTGTGAACGGCCTATATAGTAGTTCATACTGATGCCCTACAATATAATTACAACAATGAAGTGTTTGGTAGGTACGCGTGTTAGTCACTCGTTGCACGTTGTGTTGATGTAGAGTTCTCAGGAATTACAATTATTACCTTGTAACAGACCTATAACACAGTTTTCAAATTTTTATAGTTAAAAATGTCGTTAAATTTGTATTTGTGTGCATTTCCTAGTTTTTCCTCCTCACTACAAGTATGGGCTAGCTAATTCGCTGTACAATAAGGCGTTACCAGCATAAACAACGTGCCTACTTTCCATGACGTATGTAATGAAGTTGTTGAACTTTCTTATGTTTACTTTGTGAATTTAAAAAAAATCCTAACTTATTTTAAGGAATGATAGTTCGTGTGATGAGACGAGGTAGGGGGAATTTCGTAGGGCACCACCCGAGCACACTTCTGTCATCGTTAATTCATGTTGTATTCTCTTGAATATGACAATATTAGTTGGGGATCCACCTTTCTATTCATGTGTTGCTTTGTACTTTTTTATATTCTTTAATCTACCTAAGGAATCTATAAACAAGTTTAAACTATTATTCCTTTATTTTAACTATGTGCATAGTTAAATCAAACTCAAAATAATAGTTTGAGGTCTAGTTTATTCACTAAACAATAACGCCGGAGTAAACATAGGAACTGTTGAATGTAAACCCTCAAGACAATGTCAATGACAATTTGATTTTGTTTTTATAATTACTTTATCCAAATAATAGTGTTGCATGCTGTGTTTCTGAGGGCGGGCTGGATGGGGTCTGTGCCGAAACACCTTGAGGGCTGGCCCATGACTCAAAGCCCGAGTGTCTCATAGTGGGAATCCCGCCGAAACTACGTCATAGATACCTGTCCCAACTGCGTTTTTGCCCTCCGAAGCGGCCTAGGTGACTCGAATCTAGTCCGAAACATGATGAAATATCTAATTTTAGACCCTTGTAATGCGACTGTTTTGAGGAGTATAAAACCGCAGAATCGGCACATTGGGAGAGAGTTTGCTATTGGTCGTGCTAGAGGAAGGTGCTATGGTTGTGGAGATAGACTGGTGAAGACATCTTGGTGACGTCAGAGTCTACTGTGAGGCTGCAGGCGGCTACCTTCGGAGCAGTGTTGGACGAACCAAGAGGACTGCTGGGGCGAACTGACGGGCGAAGGAGGAGGTACGCGACGGGAGTCGAACCGAAGACCTCCAGAGTGAAGACAGCGGTGCACTCGGGGTGCTGCGCAGCACACGGCGATTCATCACCACTGCGGACTATTAAGGTTGTACACTGTCCCTATTTGAAAGACTGTTGATCGGATATATGACTGAATTTTATTGTGATTTGTAGTGTTTAGTTAATTGATGGTAGACATTTTTGTGCTTTAATTGTCAAAGTTAATTAACGTGTCTGTGACACAGTGGCAATTGTGTGCATAACTAATTGTGTTGTGAGAGTTATAGTTGATTACTGTTTTGTGTATTTCGTAGCTTTGTGAGCTATTAAATCCAGTACTTAATTTAACTCTTTTATTTATAATTATAAGACCTCTATCCCAAAAGAACTCGTGGGAATTGCCCACATATGAAGTTTATGTCTCAAACTTGTAACAATAGCATACAACGATAGGCCCGAGTGTAATATCACTTACCTAATTCAACAAAATTTTATTTCTTGTTTACAGTGTTACTTTTTAATGATAACGAACTACATATTTATAAAAATTTTCGCCCTTCAACGGTATTTTTAAATCGCCGAACACTATCCTAAATGATAGAAGTATTGCACTGCGTCTTAAACTTAGTTTTTGAATGGTAATCCGGATTCTAAAGTACTTGCCTGCTACGTCGTTGAGTTGGTTAAATTGTTTACATATACCGAAGGAAAGTTATGGCGTTACAGAATTATGAAGGAACCCAATTGCTTTGCGTAGCTCTGAACAACGTGGTCTTCAAAATGGTTTCAGGTGACATAGTTTGGGCATGTAGTAATGGCGAAACTAGAGATCCGCAAATAAAAATCCGCCTGCCAGATGCATTGCGCGCACGATTACCGAACTCAGACTTGAACCCGAGTAGCAGTGTCAGTGTATGAACACCCTGACACCTCGATTCGATCTGACTCAAGACAGAAGGAAACGTCTTGTCAAGTGCTCTGTTAGGAGTGTGGTGCAGAAACGCGAACCTTAAGAAAGTAGGAGGTTAGAGGCATTCGTGATGTGGGTCTGGCGAAGACTTGACTGGATCGAGTATCAAATGAGGTATAGCAAAGAGTAGGAAAAGAGTATGGTAAAGGTAATATGCAGGATAAAGAAGGGTTGTCTGCTGATGGTCATATTTAAGGGAAGAGAGGAAGAAGGAGATACCATCGAATCTCCGTAATTGAAATAAGTTATATTTTTAGGAACGGTAAAAATTAATTATCTGTAAGCACAACCTTTTACATAAGTTCTAGTTCTATCTTTCTTCCCCATAAGTTGAACATATGTGTGCCATTTTCGTATTATGAACATGTTTAGTAAAGACTTAATTTAAACTTTAGTCGTATTGAAATGCTAGCGGTTGGTTTCCCTTGCAAGATTAAAAATAATAAATCTAATTCAAGAGGGAATACTCCTTGCTTAATATATGATTTACCACATATTACATATGGGAACACTAGCAATCACAGCTTGCGTATGGATAAATAGTGAATTATGGAGCACTACTACAATAGAAAGTCATATTTAAGCATCCTGTAATTAAAAAGGTAACATGACTGGACTTAGTTTCTTGGACGTACTCCATTGCAAATGAATGACTGTCAAAGAAAACTAAACAAATAATAGAAAACCATAAAATAAGCAAAGTATGCTTTAGTCAGAAAGATACATACACAACATGAAATTCCAAAACGAAATCGGGTCAGGTAAAAACAGTTAATAAATGAAAATAATAACAAATAAAATAAAAAACCAAGTAACATGCGACACAACAAATAAGACGAAAAAAAAAAACAGCAGTTATAGAAACGAACAGAAAAATAAACAAAACGACACAACAGTCTTTCATTTGCAATAGAGTACGTCCAAGAAATTAAATCCAGTCATGTACTCCCATTACACAGTTCTTACAATGATTAAAAGGTAACATGTATACATTTTAGCGGAATATGAGGGCAGACAAGTGTTGTCCGCATTTGGATATGAAGGCATTTGAGTGTTTTTACCTCTCCGTCCTCCTCAACTTATTACTGTGGCAGTAAAGTGTTTGCTTACAGCGCATGCTTGACATACAGAGATCTTGAATAAATGTTGATCATATTTGGTTTGAATTTTAAACAGTGGGGTCATTTCAGGAGGGCTCGGAAGAGAGGGACTGTTGCTATTTCTGCTCCGGCATGCGGATAAGAAAGAGGGCAAATGCGTCCTTCCCCTCTAGGGCACAACGTGTGAATTCGGCCGGTGACAATTTGACGTTTCACCCTACCTACATGCACTTTTCTAGGACGTAATGACTTCAGACAAGGCCGTAATTCCATGACAGCGATGTACATTGTGTGACCCTTACCACCTGTGCTAAAGTGTTACAAATGAATTTGTGTGAATACCATTGTCAGATAATACAAAATGTTTGTAGTCTTCATTGCCAACCTTACAGTTATTCGGGTCAACTGCGAAACATATATATTTCCTTTTACGTCGTACCAATGTTTTGCCATGAAGGATCATGTATCCTTGAAAGTGCATCATGAAGCATGCTCCCATTTATACGTATTGCTATAGCAATTTGTTCAAACTGGAAATTGCAACGGTACTTTTAATCATAAGATTTTGGAAACAGCTGTTATTAATATAAATATGATGTAGAGAAAATTTACGAATTTATATTTGCTTCGTAGCAACAGTAATGCTCATCGTAAGCCTTAATTGACTATTTTAATGATTAATTATTTTGTTCCTGTTTGTCATCGATTTCATTTTTAATAATCTTATGATTAATTTATATTTTTTGCCAGCCCCGACGTTCATTCGTAACTCCCTTGTGGTAATGGGTCATGTTCCCCCTCCCCCCCCCCAAACATAGAGTTTGTATTTTTAGGTACTAGATATGCTGTTGCAAGTGTTATTATAGTTGTATTCATACTTATATATAATGGCCGAGTGAGGAGTCCGAGTTGTTAATACTAAAATTTTACAACAGGACTAGAACTCCGAGGAAGTTCGTAGCTAAGTGGGTTAGTCAGCGCTGTTCTTAGTAGTGGTAAAGTCGGACAATGGTTCTAATCATACTTAGGAGTTATTTTTTAACGTATCTAGTAATTAACGGAAAAGTAAATTATGACACACACTTTCGTTTATTTATTGTTTTCTTTCTTTATCACAGGTATGAAATAAGTAGTAATATGACAATAGAAATTTCTTCTGTACAGTTGTATTTATTCACGAAGTGTACAGTTATGTCTAAATCACGTAACTTATATTCTATACGAGAACTTACTGATACCAATTTTGGTTGTGATTAAATAACAATTACCTTATCTTTATAACATACAGGCAGTGCCATACTTCTATTGGTATCTGGTTGCGTTCTGTGATCACAACCATTGGTCACTCCGTTTATTTTTCTTACTTCGGATGTCACACTTGCGATTATCATGAAACTATTTCATACAGTGGAAGTCTCATTAACTTGATGTGTTCAAGTTACAGTGTAACAAACAAAATTAATGCTGCCCACATAATCGTCATTTATTATTGTTTTCCAAAAAGACTTAAAATTTCACAGAATGTTAATGTTAACACACTTCTTGTGTAAACTACGTGTCTGGCTTTGTTCCCGGTCAGCAACATTACGTCAGATGTTCTGTATAAGTTAATTCCAATAATTGTTAAAATTTAGGATTCGCTGGTTCTTCCGCTCCCATAACTAACCTCTGAGTAACAACCAACCTGGTTTTATACAGGGGCAGGGGGCCATCTTATCTTTATAGAGGGCTACCAAGAGGTAGGTGGAGTTTTGCTGTTTTTTATGATTACATGCTATTATTGTTTTGGGTATTGTACTCATTTGGCTGTATATCTACTTTATGTGATTTACGGCTTCCACGTTTATTGTAAATTTAACATTACCCTATATACCATGCCTATAGTATTACTTTTGAGTTCAGTCCACAAGTTCATATTTTACACGTCCTATTATGTTGACATTTTGTTTCTTGTCTTGGTTGGAACTTAGTAATTTTTATTGATTGCATTATAATTTAAAAATTGTATGTACTGATTTGAGAATGTGTAGTACTTTATTGTGGTGTTGCTTCGTAATTATGTATATACCTTTGAATTTCGATTACATTTTACCAAGGGTGGAATATCGCGTTTAATGTCTGCAAATTCAATTTTCCGGTACGTGGCTGTGGAGGATACTCATTAAATTGTGATAGCAGTCCAATTATTTGGGACTTCGAATGCACTTAGTATATGCATATTCTAACTTGCATAACCATATTTTGTGCAGCTTACCGTTTTGTTATGAAGAAGGGTTTGTTTATATAAATCTAAGTTTGCTTTTATCACTCAAACCACAAACAGTTTATTTCTGGTATCAGAACCAAATTATAGACTGATGCCCAGTGCGGATGTAAAAGAGCAGCAATGCTACATAACAATGCCGAGCAGGCTTGTCGTACGAAGCATTAAAATAATCAACATTGCAGCTTATATGCAGATAGTTCCTAGTCCTATCTATTACACCAGAAAATACAGGCGAATAGTAAAGTTCAAATGCGGATGTCAAACGTGAGACTATGACGTTGATTGGTAACAGGGGCGTCATTTAGGAGGGGGGCGGACAAATGCCCCCCTAGATATAGAATTTTATATTTATAAAATATATGTTTTACATTTTGTTATTTAAAAAATGCTAACATAAGCACACATAACTGAAGTTTCATTATTAAAGTTTCTAATTTATACATGCTTAATTAATAAAAAAGATGCAACAAGGTCACTGACGCCGAGAAAAATTCTTGCCCCCTCCCCCAAGGAAAACCTGAAATGACGCCGCTGAATACTAACTGCCACCACGATCTAGTGGCGCGTCAAGTCTACTACATTCCTTGTTAGCACCATACAGGGTCGCTGCTTTCCATCCCCATCACTTTCCGCTAACCTTTGAACTCAACAGTTTCTTTGTGCATTTGGTTAATGTACAATCGTAAAATATGTTCACGTTACTTATTTCATGATTTGCGATATTCCTGCTGTGTACGCCGAACCTGTAAATTGTTAACACTATATTTTTCGGCATATTGTGTTTTCAGTTTGAAAGTATCAAAACTGATGAATGTCATGGACTAGCATAGTATTACATGTTCAGACAACTTCTTATAAAATTCTATACCATTTGTATTATCGTGCATTAATGCATTAACTGTAATTTTGCTAGAAATATTTTTCAGCATGTATAACTTCGTAGGTAATAATTATTTTATATTGGTAACTTAATGATACAAATTTTACGTGGGCGGTAATATAAACGTATAAACTTTTATTATAATAACCATAGAAGCATTCCGCCACTTCATATTTCATACATTTCTACACATCACGAGATGTTAAAGTAACAAAAGGTACTAGCACAATCGTAACAATTTAGTGGTTCGAGTACTGAACCCAAGACCGAGGAAACCTACTCATTTATTTCAAAATATTTATGCCCTTACGGTAAATGTGCAATTTTGTCGTAAGTCATATCAATTTTATCAAGAGAACTATGCTCTTGTATGCACAATACTTAGCAGTAATTTTTGGAAACGTGAGTCAACTAACATCGATAGCTCTGTTATAAGAAATGTGCCATTCCCTTCAGTTGTATCCACAATTTCGTGAGAAGTAAATTAAATATATCATTATATTAATATGGATTAATGTTTTGCGACACTTCCGCGTATTATAAAGGAAATGCATAACTTCACATTCGCCCCTCTCACTCTGCTGCATAAGTTTGTAACATGGCGTCGACATTCAAATAAGTGTATCAGTTTCTTATTTTTAGTACGTTGTCACGTCCTACTTGCTTAATAGGCATGATGTCACTGTTCTTGGGTGTAGTAGCACCAGGTTTGACTTTCCGTCAAGATTCATTGCCACTTTGCCGACAGCATACATGATGAGTTTGAATTCGACCGACAAACTTTGTGGGGCGATTCCTTATGCAAAATAAGGTAGGGTTTACTTTTAACAGTTCGGCTGGAAAATCATATTACGTGTATTACGACCACGTGAAAATGGATGCGCAGAATCGATTTAATTACCCCATCAAAAAAAATAAATAAATAAAAAAACACAAGGGTACGTGCTGGAGGATAAAAATACCTGTTTTGTGACTACATGATATTTGTACGAATCAACCTCATTTGTAGGAAACTGGGGTATACGAGATTGCGATCGTATGGCATTTCGTACCCGCAACATTGTCTCGCGGTTTGATGCCTGATTATGAAAGTACATGTTGTTAAACAACAACAAAAAAAGGTCACCTTGGTTAAACACACTCCGGCCAACCGTTTCCCTAAAAACAGTGGCCGACGTATCCGCGGGTAGATTAGAGTGTTATTCAACTACCGAGCACTGCTAATACAGGGGTGGCGGTTGCCAGACGGCCACATCTCTTTACTTCTACATAGGCGATGTGGGTTCGATACCCGGTGGGATCACCTCAGTGTGCCACACGTGGAGAATGTCGCTGGTCGGTAGGTTGACTCGGGGATCACCCATTACCCCCGCCCTTGCATTATATTCTGGCATTGCTCCATACACACATCGTTCACCCCCTTTCCCAAATGGCTCGACAACCATTGCTGTTCAGTGTCACCCACGCCGTTTTAACATACGTACGCACGGGAGTTCATCGGGTAAGTGAGAAGCGTTCATATGTGTCCGTCCATTTTATTTACACATAGACACCTACAAGAATGGCTCAATGAAACGACCTCCAATTTCCACACACAGTTCTCAGCGACACATCAAGTTTTGCTGGATACATGTAAATAAATGTTGCCAGCCGTGGTGACGGTTCGCCCAACAAGATCTTATTCACTTAGCACCTGAGTCTCATAAATGTTACCCCGCATCAGCCCCAGAAAGAAGAAGTCCAACAGGTGAACGTGCAGGCCACACGCACCGTTGCCGATCCATCGGTCGTGGAATGTTTTGTTCAGGTACGTGCGGAAGATATGCGCACGATGGACTGGGGCACCGTCGTGCTGTAATCAAATTCGTTGTCTTGTTTGAAATGGCACATCCTCTAATAACTCCGGAAGAGTTTCCTGTAGGAACACAAGATACCTGTGGCTATCGAGGCGGGGTGGAAGTAGGTACGGCCCTACTAACACATCACCAATGATACCAGTCCACACACTGACGCCGAATCGCTGCTGGTGACTGCGGCTAAATGTGGCATACGGATTAACATCTGACCAGACATGGCTATTGCGCGAATTTAATATGCCATCCCTTTGGAAGAAAGCCTCGTCCGTAAAGGGAATGTTCGTTGCAAAACCAGGTACCACCTGTACTTGGTGCAGGAACCATTCTGCAAAACAGTGTCGCCTCGGAAAGTCATCCATGCAGTTTCTGTTCGTTAAATACCTGCACAACAGTATGCTGACTATTGTTTAGCCTGGTGGCGACAGTAGCGTACTGATGGTTGGATTGTTTTCAACAAGTTGTAGCATTTGTTATTCGGTACGTACCGTTCGTACATGTCGCTGACGCCTGGAATTTGGTCTCGTCACATCCATGTGGCCAGTCTCCCGCAGCCGGCGGTGCAGTGTAGTAAACGTTGTGTGATGAGGTTGCCTTCTGTTCGGATATCGCTTTCTGTACAAGCGTTGTGCCGCTCGTGCATCAGCCCCCACCTCACCATACACAAGATGCATTTCGGCGAGTTCGGGCCACGATTAGCGTTCCATAACAACGCAGAGCACGGCCTTCACATATACGAAAACAACTAGCGTTTTCCAGTGATGTTGGAAAACAGTGTTTTTAAAACGTCACATGTACCGCATTCGACTCCACAGCACGCCATTCTGAGTGTACGAGGAGTGTCACACAGGTTGCACTCTCCCACCTCCTTTCCACCATACTAATGGTCGCAGATTTGCCGACACATTTCGCCGGAAGGTATTTTACCGACGCGGCCATCGGATTTTTACACATGCTCCCCACTGGGTATTTAACTCGCATCGCCTATGTTGGAGTAAAGAGCTTTGGCCGCCTGACCATCGCCACCCCTGTAGTAGCAGTGCCTGTTTAATTGCATAAACACACAGGCGTTGGGGAACACCACTCCCACCTACCCGCAGATACGTCGGTCATTATTTTTGGGGAAACGGTTGGCCGGAGGGTGTTTTACCAAGGCGACTTTTTTGTTGTATAACACATGTTCTTTAATGAACAGGTATCAAACCACGAGACAGCGTTGCGGGAACGAAATGTCATAAGATCGCAATCTCGCATACTCCGCATTTTCCTACAATAGCGGTTGAATTGTACCAATATCATGTCGTTAGAAAACAGGTGTTTTTGCCCTCCAACCCGTACCCTTATGGTTTTTGTGATATCTCTTGCAGTTTTCGATGGGTTCATTAATAACTATTCCGCACATTCATTTTCGTGTGGCCGTAACGCCCTTAATATGCTTTTCCCGGCCAAACTGTTAAATGCAAACCCTACCTTACTTTGCATAAGGAATCGCCCCCCAAAGTTTGTCAGTCGAATTCAATCTCAGCCTGTACATATTGACAGTTACAGTGGATCACGTCTCCTCTCACAGTACCGTTATTGTACATTTGGGGACCTTGTGATATGGATATATTGTTGTGTTTGCACAAATTACTTACGTGGTGAAGGACGAGTAGTTCAAAATAATAATGTGCTCAATTCCTTGCGGGAAAAAAATTGCAATTATGATAAAGGATGTAATCGAAAAAAAAAAGTAATTGAGGGCATGTTTTAATGTTCCTATCTCACCTCGGAATTCTTCTTGGCTACGTGGGAGAAATGAGGAATCTTTGTGAAATAGGGTTGACCAATAAATGTTTTTTTCTAAAATAGGGTAGTTAATGTCGTGCACGTGTAATGCTGCTCCAGTGCCTCGAAAAGTCCTAAAAAATAATATTGTAATTTAGTGCTCGGACGGTAAAGCTATTTTTAAAAAATATATATTTTTCTTTCGTGCTCTGCGTGGCTTCGGCAATGACTGTGATTCTCTTTTTACTTTGCGTTTGTGTGTGAGGTTTGAACTATGTGATTCCTTGAGGGTAATACTGTTGACATTTATGTCTGTGTTCCTCTCTTCGTTTGAGATATGCATTTGGAGTTGTTAAGGAACCTTGTTTCTAGTTCCATTCCTGCAATTTTAGCTTAATTTCTCAAACAGAAAGCAGGATTAACAGATCACCTACCGGTCTGCGTGCGTTCGCTAAAATCCATTCAACATGTGTATCAAAATTTCATCTAATTGAGTTGTATCTACATCTTTTGTATTGCATTCTTGTAATTTTCCTACATTTCAAATATCTGAATTAAAATATGATTTTCACCACGAATAGGATTTATTACACTGACATTTTTGATACTTGTGGCTTATTTTAATAATTTGTTCGTATAAGCAGTCATTCTCCAAAATTACTTTTATTATGTGTGTGTGCGCGCGCGCCTAACAAGGCAACTTGGCTTTCATGATTTTGAAAAAATTAGCTTCGTATATTCTAAGTTGTGGCGAATTGATCCGTTATCATATTCACTGTTAGCAACTACTAGGTTTTTAAAAATTGATGACCCTTTAGTGGTTTTTTGATTTCGTGCATTTCGTTGCAATATACATTTTCCTTACTTAATGGAGCTTTACTTTTGTTTCTTCATTTTTAATGCCTTACAATCTCGGATTGCGGAAATATATTTATTAACAAAATTATCTCTTTAAACCGTTGCTGTTTTTCTTTTTTGCTTTTTCTAAAGCCTTTTTGTATGTCATTTTACTCATATATTTTTTCTTTTTATTCTTGTATTCTGTAAAACAGCATTTCCTTTCGATTAATTTCTGTTACTTCGTGTATTCACAGTTATGTTTATTGTTCTCAAATATTCACTGTGGTTTTGTAGTGATTAATATATGTTACCTGTTCTCGGTTCTCTTTCATATAGTACTTAACTTTTGCTTTATCTATGTTACCTTTTAAAACTTTTCTTATGTTATTCCATTTGGCTGCACACCTCTGCGAACTCTTTTCTGTAACAGAAACATTATTCTTAATTTAATCATTAAGTTGGTTTTGTCCAAATGTGGCCTTCGTTTTCTATTTCTTGTATTTATACCAGTAAATTAATCTCTCATTTTGGATTGTCAGTATTACTGAGACACAACTGAACGCTACCCTTTCGCTTTTAGTTAACAAGGGCTAACCGGATTCAGGTTGCATGTTTTCGGCCCCGTGTACTTTTCATTTTTGGTAGCAGTAGTTAATATTATTTAACGTGTTCTACGATGCAAAATTCGTCGTTTATAAGTGTCTTACGTTATTTAACTTTTATTAAAATTGTTATTGTTTTCGTTTTTTTGTATGTTGACGTATCGATTTGTCCTTTTTCCATACTAATTTAATCTAAATTATATTCTTACGATACATATGTAATAATTATACTGAAAATATTTTGTGTTACTTAAAAGTATGGCTCCTTTCTAATAATAACGAGTTAAATATGTTTGCATAATTGATGAATTTTTTATATTTTAGCGTTATTATAGTTTTTACTTGATGCAATAAGGGTGTAATTTAAAGGCTAAAAACCATTACTTTTACTTGTAATTATTTCTCTACTTTTTCCTTTGGGTAACATACATTTAATTTGCGTTAAATTTTCCCGTTCCTAAATATCACTCACCAGACGAGGGCGAAGAGAATCACTCTGAGGAAGTAAGCACAATTTAAGATTTAAAACTAAAGTTCCAAATATACAGAGAAAGTACTAAGCCATAAAGTCACTTGTATACATCCATTACGTGCAACACAGTACATGCCAATGTTAAAAATGGGAACCACAAGGGTTGTTAGCTATAAACTTTAACTATAACTGTCTAACGCAACATGAATAAAAATGGTTGCGGGAATTACCCTCAACAGTAGCAGTAACTTAAAATTTCGCGAATTCAATGACCTGCACGTTAGATTCAACTATCCTGTGCATAATCAAGCCACGACCATTCGTCGATTAACTACTACTCAGTGGAACAGTCGACAATGAACGAATAGACGGAGCTTGAGTGTGCATAGTACAATGGATTCTAACCTGCAGGTCATGGAATTCGCGAAATTTTCCTGTCCCTAGTAATATTCCTACGAGAGATTTTGTACAGCCTGGTTCTCTGTGTGGCAGCGGTATTTATTGGAAGTTACTTTGATTGTATAGTTATTTTTGCCTCGGTTCGCAACCTCTTTGCTAGCCCCTTTTTTTCTCCTCTTCCTCACGCTTACGACGTTTTAAGCTCTGGACAGTTTTACCTCGTGTGTGTTCACTTCTTCGTTGATCCAGTTATTGCAAACATGTAAGTCCGGTACTCCAGTAATAGTAGAGAGTTAGGTTGAGAACTTGTCCCCTCATTGCGTGCAAGGCGGCTGCCGTCATATGTCTAGTATAGAGTTGCTCTTTCGGTCGTCGTCTTAAATGAAATCCCCTTCAGGCAAAAGTATGTTTGAGACAGGTTTGCTTAGTGTGATATTGAATGTATTTTAGTAATTGTGTTTCTTGTCGTAGAGTGCCGCTATGACCCTTTGGTGGCCCAATAGCTTTCTGGTAATGATTTCCTGATAAGATATTTCAGACAGTTATATTGGAGAACAATATTTATGGCTTGTTTACGTTTCTTATTATTTCTAATTATATGCGTAGTTGGCATTTTATTTTATTTTCACTTACTGGCTGTTTTGTTTCAGTGTATTTATTATCTTTTAAGTCTTTCTGTCTTTTTTTTTTCGTGCTGAATTTCTTATTGAACTTTAACATTTCTAACTCTATTTAGGTTCATGTTAAAAATGAAACCTTTGTTACACATCAATTCGATCTTTATTCACTGAAAACTTCCCCTAGTCGTAATCATACAATAACAATCTCTATTGACCGTCTACGTCATAACAACGACAGTGCTTCTGCCCAATATTTCAATGAACGTTCAATTTGCAGCAGCATACATTTGATTGTGTACTCGATTGTTTGATTTAATCTTTCAGCTTTGCCATTATGCTGTGGAATATAGGGTGTCGTTAGTCTATGCAAGACTTCTCTTTCTTTTTGGTACGCCTCTAATCCATTATTCATTATTGTTTAACTCCCCTCCGTTGTCTGTCTGCGATGCTCTACGACTTATTTCCTGATACAACTCGGGAATCTATTGAATTCGCTGAAGCCTTCACTTTTCTCACTTATAACTGCAACATGAACATATCCAGAATAATCATCAATTCATGTCACAAAATATTAATCACCTCGTAGCGAACCTGGAGAAATCTTGCCTACAACATCTGAATGAACGAGATTTAATGGCTCCATTGCTCTGCTAACACTCGCTGCAAATTTCTTCCGTTTCATTTTTCCCTCTAAGCTAACAACACACCTATCTATTACTTTGTCCAGAGAAACAACGTGCGGCAGTTTCTGCGCATGCCCAAAAAATTTTTTGCATCACAATAATTTTTGCATTTTTGTGGAGTCTCAGTATAGCTTTCACTTTCGACACACAGGCCTATACATCCTGTTCATGATTGCTTACCGTAGTAAATATTTTCACATCACTGTCTGAGTCCGTCATATACCCTCCTTGAATCCTGACCTCCATTCTCTTAGGATCCAGTTTTCTGCCTGATATTAGGTTATTGCAGAGCTCTGGGACATAAAGTACATTGTTCAAATCAATAGTTCAACGATCATACTTTTCCTTCAGCTTCATCGTAACAGAGCCGATCCCTTAAATACTTACAAATTGACCATTTGCCACTTCAACTTGACCGCACACATTATCACTTAATTTTTTCACCATACTTCTGCATGAAGTCAAGTGGTGCGATGCTGCAGTATCAAGTAGCCATAAATAGTTATTGTTTGATGACCTCACAGCGCCTTGAATTTGGGCCTTGGCAAACTGATTATTCCTTTCACCACTTCCTGGCCTTTGGCTAAAGTATTCAGCTCCTGCCGGAGAATAACTGTTCCTCGAAACCTTGGGACAATATCTGGCTACGTGTCCTGATACATTGCACGCAAAGAAAACAACATTTATGTGATCCCTTGACCTGTTTTCCGATATTGCCTTTGTTCCAGAATTGCAGCTGCTGTATTACTGCCTCCTCCATACATACTTTGTGGTCTTCATCTGATTTTCCTTCTAATAACAGTTTAGCCTTCACAACTGCTGTTGTAAGAGCATCTTCATCATTCTCTAAAGTCCTCACTAAACCATCATATTCTTCTAATGGAAGTCGCATCAAGAAAAACATGGCAAGTATCTTATCTGAAAATTTTAGTCCTACCTTAGTTAACTAGTTTAAGTTCTGAATCCTCGACAACATTCACCATTTACTTGAGGATGACAAAGTGTGAGGCAGCTTAAAATTTGTATGAATGCCTTCCAACACTTACTAAGCTTAACTTGCCAGTTACTTACAGTTCCCGATATCATTCACAGCTAAAATTAAGAAACATAGTACTTTGTCGTTCTTTCTTACCTTCTCCGACTCCAGCGATTTTGGCAAATTAACATAACCTGATCTTTGAAAGAACTGTGCAATGGGAGTGCATGCTTGGATTTAGTTGCTTGAACATACTCCATTGCGAAATAAATGACTGTCAAAAGAAAACAAAAAATAAGCGGAATATGCTTTAGTCAACAGGATACATACACAACATAAAATTCCAAAAATGGAATCGGGTCAAATAAAACAAGGAACGAACAGAAAATAAATGAAATAACAAAAAAAATAAAAAATAAAAATAAATCTAAATTAACATGCGGCACAACGATGAGACGAAACAAAAAAACGCAGTAGATATCAGACACAAACAGAAATACAACAAATGACACAACGATGAGACGAAACAAGACACCAGCAGAAAATACAACAAACAATGAGACGAAACGAAACACAGTATTTTCCCAGAAAAGTCAGTTTTGTTCCTTGTTTTATTTGACCTGATCCCATTCTTGGAGTTTTATGTTGTGTATGTATCCTGTTGACTAAAGCATACTCTGCTTATTTATGGTTTTTGTTTTATTATTATTTTTTAAGTTTTCTTTTGACAGTCATTTATTTCACAATGGAGTATGTCCAAGCAACTAAATACAGTAACATAACCTAGTTTCACAGCTTCCCAGCAACCCTTTTGTTTCAGTGTCGCCGACACAGGCACTGACCACGGAAAATAATTGTCTGATGTCAACAACGGTAGCCTGAATTTCTCTAATTGATCAATGACTGTAGTTTTTACTTATAGTATTATATTACGTATACGTAGGCCATAACAAACACAGCAAATTTACCGCTTGCCATTTATAACCTTTACAACTAAGCACAGTAACAAAAACGTCGTCGGCTGTGTCTGGGCCCATAACCTGTCAAAAATAAAACCTTGGTCACACATCACTTCGCTCTTTATTCACTGAAAACTTCCCCATAGTCCTGATCATAAAATAACAATCTCCTTTGCATTCCATTGACCATATACGTCATAGTAACAGATACAAAATACACGCTACCAACCTTAACAGCTTTTTTATACTGTAGACCACGGTCGTAGAAGTACAGATCTGGACACTCGCCTATCTACCAATGTAATTTGCTTGACCCCCTTGTTGTTTGGCTGTAGTTCGTCAAGTTACCGAACATATTGTTTTTTATTGGCGCTTCAGTTAGGGCGGTCGGACTCAAACTCCGCCCACTTTTTTCCATTTTTAAATTTATAAAGTAAGCAAAGATTGCTGGAGCCTTTTCTTAAATTTGTGAGCGAAGGAAGTATTTAGTAAATTTATAAAATAATACATTTTTATAAATTGTTTATCTTAATGGAAAGGAAATGGGCGGAGTTTGAGTCCGACCGCCCTAACTGAAGCGCCAATATTCTCGGTAACTTTGTGAACTACAGCCAAACAACAAGGGGGACAAGTTTCCAGGCGAGTGTCCAGACCTGTTCTTCTACGACCGTGGTTTAGACGATTCCTGACACATTACAACATGTT
Organism: Medauroidea extradentata; assembly: GCA_003012365.1. NCBI lineage: Eukaryota > Metazoa > Arthropoda > Insecta > Phasmatodea > Phasmatidae > Medauroidea > Medauroidea extradentata. Next base: position 34,626 of record PNEQ01118329.1, read on the forward strand.
GTTGTCTTTTCTTCATTATTAATTTAAATTTATGTTTCTTCATTGCCATTTACTGTTTTGTATAATAATGTGTTCAACTATGGTGTTATCTTGGATTACTATTATTTCCGAGCTTTTATTCTTCTTAGTTTACGTTTTTTATTTTTCATCCTTTTAATGTTGTCCTTGTTCCAATTTTATTTTTTCTCGTTTGATGTGTACACTACTTGCCTAAGGTTACATTAAAAATTATTGTTTAAATATTTGTGCTTTAATTTGTGTTTACATTCAGGCACTTTTATCATATTGACTACTGCATTAGTGTACGAAGGATTTTTTTTTTTGTTATACATATTGTTTCTGCTTTCCTTTGTTATATGTATGTTGTATCCTTGCATTGTGATAATTTTACATTTAAAATTATTCTTGTATTAATGTTACTTTAGTATTCATTTTCGTATATTTTAAATTTAATTTACTTTCGAGTGTACATTACTGTTTATATTACTTATGTGCTGAATTAATTTCCGGAACAATTTTTTTTACAGTTTACTTGTTTCATTTCTATTTACCATTGTTTTGTCTTATTTTTCTGCTTTCATGTTCATTTACTTTATCTTTAATGTAGTACTTCCATTTCCTGTTTCTAGTTTTTGCGTATCTTCCAAATTTTTCTTCGATTTGTTGTATTGTATTCTTTTTCCTTATTTCATTTTTCCGTTGTTTTTTGGTGTGTACGTTCATTAGTACACTGAAGGTTTAATTTGTTATCTTTGACTTGCACATTGTTTTGTCCTTATATACTTTGATTGTTCTTCTATTTTTACATTTTCTTCAGTTATTATATGTTTGTAGCATTGAAATCTTCAATGTCTGCTTTTAACTACCTTGTAACTTTGTCTTCTGTTTTGTTTTGGGTGTCTTTCATTTCCAATTTGTATTATTTCATTGTGGTTTAAGATATAGTTATGTGGGTATGTATGTCTTTGTTTTGTTTTACCTACTTTTTCCTAATCTACATTGCCTTCTTTGTCTATGCTTTGCTTTATTTTTTTTCGGTTTCATTGTTTATTCCTGGTTTGAGAATCATTGAAATTATTTTGCATATATTTTATATTTTCTTTTCATGTTGTTATTAGTGTTAGTATTACTTTCACTTTCTTCTTATTTTGTTAAGTGTGTTAATTATCTTGAACTTTTGTGTCTTTGGTTTTGTTATTCTGTATATTAATTTTTTATTTACGGTCATAATGCTTGTTTTATGTTATTTTACCATGCTATAATTATCAGAATATGTATTCTTTTTTTCTTTTGATTTGTAAATTTAGGTTATACTTTCATATGCAACATACTTATGTCACGAAAGATTGTCCGTTGAGTTCTTCTCGTCCTTAGAACGAAGTAAACGTAGCTCTAACTGACCTTGATGTTTAATATCCGAGCGTTTTATAAACACATTTTCTTACGAGAGTGACATAGCCGAGGACGGCGTGAGTTAGAGTCGCCGCAAGGATTGGAGATGTGCTGGTTGTCGTCGACATCGTGCCAGAGTGACGTCAAAGGGCAGCCAGCTCCGGTGTCCATGGGGGCATAGCAAGCCTCGGGTTCGCAGCGCGAGACATCCGCAAGGGGCGTAAGTAAATATCTGTTCGTGTTGATTTTGCAGCTCGTTTATAAGATTGTGCTAATAGAGGCATTGAAGATTCCAAAATAAAAAAAAAGTGGTTTAGCCAACTATTGCCATTACCAGTTCTTCTTCAACTCCTTGGACTACTATTCGCTATCATCTGCTCAAGGAACGAACTTGAGACCTCCTGGAACAAGCAGGTAAGAAACATAACAGTTTGTATCATATATTTTGTATGACATATTTCCTCTTATGACAATTTTTGTTATGTTCTTAATTTTGTTGACTGATTACGGCATAAATATACGTTAAAAGTTCAAATGCGCTGTTTTTATTGTAGCGTAAGGTAAATAGAATTTGTATTATAGTAACAAATTTCACATTTTTCTTCTCTGAATTTCATAAGAGCGAAAAATAAAATAATTCAATATGGCTACTGATATCGAGCCTTAAACAATTGAGGTTCCGTTGTTACATTGCAATGTGAATTAAATTTACTTAGTAAATCACATTCTTACTTACATAATACGTTTGGCAAAATTACATTTTATGATGCATTTCTATTGGTTTTTCGTATGTAGGAATCCACCTGACGATGCCGTTGGTCGGCGGGTATCTCCAGTTTCCCCGGCCCCTTCAATCCTGCGCACTTCATGTCACCCATCACCAGCGCTGAAAACCTCGATGTTAAGCGCTGACCAAAATCTCTCACTCACTTCCACCATTTGTTTTTCACTGACAAGCATTTGATGATGTTTTTTATTTTGGTGAATTCCATGTTACTTACCTTCATTATTTGTCTTATTGAAACACATACTGATCTGGAGTACTTTTAAATAGTTTCTTGTTACTTCACTTAAAAAATAATACTGTTATATGTGTTTCTCTTCCTGAACTTCATACAGCTGTTAAGTTACTGAAATGTTTATGTTCCGATTACAGTGATTTTCGTCTTACTTTCCAGTTGGCGTTGGTGGTATTAGGAAAGTTGTTCTGATTTTGCGTCGATTGACCGTATGGTGTGTGTTATTTCAGTCTCCGTGTGTGATTGTAATGTGAACTTTATTATACATAGTTTTGTTGGGGGTTGCATCTCGAAATATCGGAATACCTATCTTCTTTACGGAGTGTATTGCTGTATATTCTTAACTTTTTTAGATTTTACATTTTTGATGTTTCATTCTTACCTACTGTTGAGAAATGTAGTCTAGTTAAGGGGTATGGAAAGGTAGGATGTCGAGCGGGTGACTGGAACACTCAGTCGTCAATAAAATCTGAACTACTCATCAAATTTCGATGAGATTTTTTGCCGAGTAGATATTTTATCAGCGGACGTTTATATATATAACATTATGAGGTAGTATGCTTTACTTTAGAGTAAAAAATTAAAAACGGTTTTTAGAAAAATAAGGGCTTGAAACCACAAAATCTACAAAAATGGGAAACTGTAATTTTTATAATTTTTAATACGATAATGTCTGGACCTCTATAATAACAGAATTTCAAAAATATTCGCGTTTTCATATGAAAATAATTTTAACATCCGTAAACCTATCGCGCAGAGGTTTTCGGATAGTAAAATTATTTTCAAATTAAAACGCGAGTATATTTGAAATTCTGTTATTATAGAGGTCCAGACATTATCGTATTAAAAATTAAAAAAATTATAGTTTCCCATTTTTGTAGATTTTGTGGTTTCAAGCCCTTATTTTTCTAAAAACCGTTTTTAATTTTTTACTCTAAAGTAAAGCATACTACCTCATAATGTTATATATATAAACGTCCGCTGATAAAATATCTACTCGGCAAAAAATCTCATCGAAATTTGATGAGTAGTTCAGATTTTATTGACGAGTGAGTGTTCCAGTCACCCGCTCGACATCCTACCTTTCCATACCCCTTAAGGTGAAATTTTTTATTTTGCTTTCTGTGACACAGGTCGTTGTAAATTTCTTTGTAGATTCTGTACTACTGTTTTATATGTTACATTTATTATAATTCCTTGCTGTCGTTACGTAATTAGGATTTATGTATGGGAGTATTCATTGTATGTGATGATTTTGAGGGTTACCTTTTTGAATTTGTCTTATATGTTTTTTTCGTGTGTTGGAACTTTAATGTTTGGTTGTTAAATTGTCATTTAATTTGCAAATTACTTACATCTACATGTTGGTCAGCTGTTGCTTTGTGTGACCAACGGTGGTTGTACATACATTTAATTTAGTTTTGCGTTGTACACATTTACTAAACTACTTTCAAACTATCGTGTTTATCAAATGTACTCTTCCTGTTGAATTGCATGAACTTGTATCTATGAAGTGATTAGTTCTGGAACTCAATCTATTTAATATAACTGTTACTTCCTGAAATTCACGTACATTCCATTTCGTGCTTGCTTCCTGTAATGTGGCCGGTTGTATTAACAGTAGGGCTATTATACCTTATGATATTTTACATTATGAACAGTGCTTTGTACTATTACTTACTTACAAGTTTTCAGAAATTTTACATTTATTTCGTATGTATAAAAGAGTTCACTGACATATCAAACTGCAGCCTAAACCACTAGACCTAGAAATATGAAATATTTTGTGTGGTTTCCCTTTAGGTCGTAATCGAGCATTAGGAAGCGGTTTTACGACGTTTGTCCTCGAAAGAGGTGACATGTGTTCTATAAGATTCGTTTTACATACTCGAATCCGACGACCTAACGTCGTTATATTTACTTCAATGTATCCAACATAGCGAAAAACATAGCCACTTTAAGGGTTTTTCGAAATTGAACCTGTAATTGTGTGAAATGTAATATCGATATTTTTCGAACCGTTCGGTATACACAGTTGCTTTTTACTGCAAAGTTATTCTGATGTGAATACCCAAAGAAGCAGTTTTTCTAATTCGATACCCAAAGAGTAAAAAGGGGTACATGTGTTTTTTATTAATCGTCTGTACAGATCGAGCCCAATTTTCTATCGTTGTGATTTTTACTTCAACTATATACGTATAAAATATATAACATAGGACTTCAAAACGTTTCGAAAGTCTTTCATTCAGACGGTGAAAATTCAAAAAATGTGTTTTGAATTATTCTTCCCTAACTATCGAACC
>PNEQ01118329.1:39439-52980 GCA_003012365.1 Medauroidea extradentata
TATATATATATATATATATATATATATATATATATATATATATATATATATATATATATATACACATACATATATCACTGAATTTTTATATATAAACGTGATGTATGCTTCATATTAATTAATACTTAGATACTTGAAATTAATTTTTCTGATTTTTGAAATTTCACACCTAAGGGGGTGAATAGTTATGAAACGGGATGGAAGGTGTTTTCATTTAATCGTCTGTATACTTTAAACTCAATGGGCTATTGTCAGGGTGTCCACTTAAATTTGACATCCATGCAATAACCTTAATTGTCCATAAAGTTTTTTTTCCTTTCAAAATTCGAACCCTGGGCCGGGGGGGGGGAGGGGTAAAAATACATGGATATAGATAAAATCATGAGTGCTATCAAACCCGTCCCAATATAGAGTTTTTTTTTATTTTGTTTTATGATGGTAAATGCTCGTAAACCGATTTCTACATCCCAACTCCTAGAGCTGCGAAGGAATTAAAACAGTTTTTATATGAATCGTCGGTTGCACTTGGACTCACTGAAGCCCGCCGCACACGATACAATATCCTACTAGTACGCTTACTAGAATGTTTACTACTTTCTTTATTGGGTAGGTTACAAGCCGATACACTAGGTGCGTTACAAGTTTCTGTTGCACACTATACTGGCTGGCTTGCTTGTTTTGTAAAGATAATTTTCTCCACCACTTGAATCTGTCCAAGCGACGAAAACTTGCCGCAGTGACACTTCTCATTGCTTCAGACGCACAAAGGAATAAAAAAAAAGCTCTGTGGGCAAGAAAATGGCTGTTACGACGGAATCGGAATCGCGGCACCCTTGCTATGTTTTGGAAGAACTTGAGTAGGAACGTTATGCCCTGTGTTTGTGTATATTTTGCCGTCTCCGAAATTATTATTGCTGGAACTTCATTTTTTTTTTTTCGCAGTCAGTTGGTCTTTCGTCCACTTCTTCCTTTCCATATTTCCGGAAAATAACGTCTAAAATGTAAACTGCTCTTTCGTCCAATCATTTCCCTCCATGTTTATGTTTCCCAATATTCGCGCGTGCCAAAACTTCTAGTGTTGTTGTTTTTATGAATTCTGATTGGCCGCTGCTTAAATATTGTAGTGCAACTCGCAACAAAAATTGGACGCCGGCAATTAGGCAAATCCAGTCCCTAAGCTCGCAAGGCTGCTAGTATTAGGCAGGATTTTGAGTAGAGAAGCTAGTAGACGAGCAAGTACGACTCCTAGTGTACAATATTGTAAGGAATATTGTATCGTGTGCGGCGGGCTTAAGTTGTGATTTTTTTACCCCAGCTCGATACTTGTACAAATTTTTAACAACGTGATAGTGATTTTGCAAAGTTTGTTCACTAAAAAGCTGAAAAGCGTCACCCCATGATATCTACCCAACCAATTGAGATGCTTGCGTAAGTAAAAAATAATATTTAGGTCATTTATTATTATGACAACATGACTCTCAAATACCCATGAGGAGTACAGCATTACAGAAGTAATTTATAGGGCAGTTAAGATTATGCAATTATACCGTTACATAAGGTTGTACAACCTCTATGTGCTCAGTGACTGAATAATTTATTTAGTTTTAGTTAATTTTAGACGGTACGTATTCATGGCACTGTTTTAAAAAATTGCGCTGTTTATATAAACAAGTCATCATACCATGTATTATGTGCTTTTGAGGGCTTGGCTATGTATTGAGTTTGTTTCTTAATATTTTTTTTTATTTTACTCTTTATATTCGAATTTTTCACCTAAGTTGTCTTTTCTCAGAAAATTTTAAAAATAATTTTCATGTTAAGGCCATGACATTTCATTTATTGCAAATAACTCTACTTGACCATTTTCGGGGTCACTTTGACCACTCAAATTGTTAGTTTTTGGGTTTTCTGGTAACTAAACAAATAATCTGAGCCAAGTATTTAAAAAAATTTCTTTCATTCTTATAGTTAATGTTTGAAACTTTCGTCACTAAACGACGTAAAAACCCAAATTTTGTACTTTTTACGAATTCTAATGCAGGATTGTGTTTTATTTATGTATGGTTGGGGTAAATGCGTTATGTATATTAATATGCTATACACAAGAATTTCATCAGATTGAGTATTGCATGGTAGTGACAATGACAATGATATGTTGCCTCAGTTTTTGCAGATAAAATACATGAAATGTGTCTTTCCCGCCCTTATGTTAGTATTGCATTGTATTTTACTGACAGTTATCTTCTCATCGGTCAATATAATACTGCAGCACGAAAATTACAATATATCTGTTGACGTTTATTTGGTGATATAAAAATTTATTACTAATTAAATAAACATGAGCTGAAACACACTAACTGCTGTCGTACGCATAATGTCTCTATTTAGCTACTGGCTTATCTACCAGAAAACAAACCAATATGCTTCTGATTCTCATAGACGATGTGTTTCATTTAAGAAAATGTTTACAGTTAAAAATTGTTTTATATTAAAATATTTTGAAGTGTCGACGGTTATGACAAACGAAACTTGAAGCAACTAAAGAAAAGAAAGAAAGGGCCGTATCTCGGTACATAAGAGTGGCAACCCTGGTCTCGAGCTAGGCAGGATGACGTTCGAAGGCTCCACAAACTAGTTCACTTGATTTCAATTACTACATTTAGTTTCTCGCAGTCATTCAAAGTGGGTCCCGGCCAGCTGCCAAAGAGCGGGTTTCATTGTGGAATAATTGTATGCACAGCTTTTAGGTTGAATGATTAGGCTTTTAATGTACAGTTGAATTTTAACTAAGAGCCTCGTCGACGAATTCCCTGCGTAGTTCGCATCAGAATAAAATCGGCCTTACCGAAGTTTTCCACCGCTCAGCAAACGATCAGAAATTAAAATTTTCTGATTGAGAGGAACACTGGCCACATCGCTAGTCTCGCCCTTCCTTCCTTCTCTGGGATTACGGATGAAGACTGGATTCTCGGTCCTTGAACCAAAAGTTGGCGGCAGGCACGATGTTGAAAAAAACGTTCTCCCTCGTTGCAAATGTCAGACCATCTGTTCCAAAAACAGCTACCAACTGTTGTTCTACGAACAAAAGCCTCTGCTCTGGCAACAAACTTCTCCTCGTCAACCACTACCTATCGTTTCCCAGGATCGGATCAGGCTGCATTCCTCAGGAAAATCACTTAAACCTAAAAATGTGTAAGCTCCATCGAACAATGAGAAAAAACAAAGAAGATACATATAGAAATTAACATTAGGTAAGTGAACGGCGCGAGATATCTGTGACCATGGATGAATTAAATATTTACAATATTTTTACGAATATTTGACCATAACTATTTAAATATTTTATCTGTAATATGTGCATTTTGCTATGTCACAATTTGAAGCAAAAAATTCTCGCCTATCTCAGAAACAATGACGTAGAGCGTCGTGTGTTTCCTTTTACACGCAATTATTAACAACTATTTACACTCTTAAATGCATTTATTACAGTGATTTTTGCTTACTTTTGCAAATCCTTGGAAAAGTTCGAACATTTTGTTGATAAAATCAATCGTTTATAAGCTTACAAAGGTAAACTTGTGATATTGCAGAGGAATTGATTGAATATACTGACAGTTCCTGCGCGTTAAACATTTCTTTGTAGATTTACAAACTTTTGTAACTGTACAAGAGTTTTCCTTGTAAAATTATTTGTTTACACACTTATAAGAATTTTACTTGTAAAAAAATTTGGACACTTTGTAATCTACCTAAATCACTGGTTCACCATAAATTACATAGTTATACGAAAATCCCATCCTCTGCGAATCATTTCATGGGAATAGGATATTGATTGCTTGATTGAACATTAAAATGAACTGTACGTTGATCGTATACGGTTTAAATAGCATTGTGGTATAAGTGTAAATTGCGTAATGTCTAATTGCGAGGATCATGGTTCGAATTTGAATGCCATCACGATTTTACTATTTCTTTTTTCAGAATAATTTTATCTCACATTTATTAATTCAAAAGATACTTCATAATTAATTTTTAAATGAAACTGGTTTTAATTTTTTCACTATCGCGCGTACAAATGTAAGACTATAGCTCTTATTTTTTCTAACATATACTTCGTATTTTTCTACGAGGACAAACATTTTAGTATTAAGGGGAATCTTTGCAAACTGGGTTTCCAAGGATTTCCCTTTTAAAAGTAAAAAAATAAATTTTGACAGCGTATGATACAACATAGGTGTTTGACAATGTTTCTGCGTTTTTTCGAAAACATAGTGCCTATTACACGCGTATTTTTCACTTCTCGACGGTTACAGCCTACCATACCAGAAACAACACGAACATTGACACGTTCATTTCAGTTTTTTCCCTGATATTATTATGGGTGCACCCGATATTATCCTTTGCACTTGTTTGTCTTCCAACACGTATCAATCTCGGTTCTATGGCTTACTTTTGTATTGCTCGTGCATGTAGTAAGGCGAACCTCTAAGTCTTTTCTTGATATAAAACTGTCCCTCTGCGTATTATAATTAATCCCTGGCTCAAACATAAGCCAAGACAGATAGGCCTTGGCGAGCCCGCCGCATGACACTCACACGAACTTTACTAACCGGGCCAAGGATTTTATAATGCTACACTTTTACTACGATGCGACGTCGTCATATAGGGGCGTGTAATGCTGAGTCAAATTGGTCTGTTATCTCAATATAATCTTTGTATGGGTCATGAAATAAGACAGGTTTCAAGCACCAACACAATAGCATTTGATAACAATAAAATCTTCAACATGTAGCAACTTGACAAACCCTCATATGTCCTTCGTGATATGCTTAGGTATGGAAGAGTAACAGTGTGTTACCTAAGCTAAGTAGGGCAAGCATGGGTGGGACTTCCACATCTGTCACTAGATACGTTAGTCCCTCCTATATGAATCAAAGAATGGTTGAATTTGCGATCAAGTCTGAGTATACAAGCAATGGAATGCATGCCGGAAAGGCATGTCAATTGAAAGTAACGTCCACCACCGTCCTCACACGTCAAGGTCTGATTCATCCCGCTAGGATGTTGTGGGAGAAGTGAAGATTTAATGTTATTGTGATAACTCTGGCCGGGGATCAAACAGACGTTTCGTTTAAATGTGGGAGATATGGTACTTGTCTTAATATAATTATATAATTCTGGTTTACTGTTGCAGTGTAATTTTTCGTTTGTCATTTTCTTAACGTTGTGAAAACTGCATTGGAGAACACCGACCTTTTTCCAGCGTATTCTGGACAATTTGCATTTACTGGGCCCCATTTCACAATGCTTACTATTTACAAGTCACTAGTACGATATCTGCATTTTTGTAAACTGTTTTACACAATAATAAACTTGTAACAGTTGGCTAACTTTACTAATGAGCTGACCAAACTTTACAAGTTATCATCGATAACATAACCTTAAAAGTTTGTTTAATGTGTTATCAGCTTCAGATGTAAAGTGCCGCCGTACAGTTAAATATATTAAAGAAAACGTGCAGTTTCAAAGAAAATCAACAACGAGAAGGATACTTTATTTGGTGATTTCTCCTAGCAAATAACGAAAGAAGTAATATGCGCAAAATGGAAGGAATTACATTATATTGCGCAGTCAGTTGGATTAGTAGCAAATAAAACAGACGGGACGTATACAAGAGACGTACTATGGTCAAGCATAAAGAAAAGTACATTGGTGAGTAGCCTAGTTACTGAATATTCATTAATTAACATAAACCAGAGTAACGTTTATGTATCCCATAACAGTAATATTACGTATCGTAAAACTGGGCGAAAGAAACACAATTTTAAAGCTAAATTTTCGGTATAAATTCTGTTTAAAAATTAAATTATTCGGTTGGCAAGTTAAAACAGTTCACAAACCGTAGGGTTATTGTAATAATATTACTTTCAAGCAAATGGTGAAAGTTAAGAATTTAATTCTAATCAACCCGTTTCACGGTTCTGTTATATAGGACACAGGTAGGCCAAATACAAAGCGAATAACGTTAAGGGAAATTATTTGGTAAGGAAATTCCGCTTAAAATAATTGTCTTAAACCTTTCATGATATTGGTGATTTCAACATTTACATGAATAAAAAAAACATAGCCTAAATATTGTTGCAATTTTTGTTGCAGCTGACAGTATACAATGCAATGAAAACCGGGGCTGAGGGAGGGAAAGAAATAAGAAGGCTAAAGTTGACCATTTAGTGCTAGACGTAACTAGGAAGGGTTCCCTAGTTGTAAGTGGCCTAGCGGTGCGGAAACCTTTAACACTGACGAACCTATAGCAGAAGCAGTGAGCAGCTCATTTGTGACAGCTTCTAATTCACGAAAAAGAAAATGCGATGAATTGGAGAGAAAAAAGGAAGGCAAAGTAGGATGCAGTATATTTGTGCCGATTTTTGATGCACGAGAGAAAAAGTGGGATCAATTGGTGAGACGAGCCAAACGAGATAAATTGTTAACCTAGAATTACGTTTATTAACGTAGTACGAATTAACATTTCGGCCGACGAATTGTATTAACATTAACCATACGAATATTGTTATTAATATGTGGAACAATAATTGTTACCTTAGGGCTACATATACGTATGATTTACATAAACAATGTAGGCCCAGAATATCATGTATCATATATTGAAAAAAATGTGTGAACATTTCATGTCCCCTTAATCTGAATACTGAAAAAACTATCATGAGTTAAGAATGTGTAATGACGATAGTCTTAATACAGAGAAGTAAGCTTTTTTAAATAACTGTTTCAGGTAATCTCAGTTTCACTACATAAATTATGTTGTCTACAAGGAAAATCATGCACAAAACGTGAAGTTTTTTTTGCATGCGGTTGCTGCTGGTTTGTTTGAGGTTCAATTAACCATGAGGGAAATAGGTGCAAAGAAATTGAAGTACTGAAGAAAGAGAAACCGAAATTATAAATATAACATTTGAAGTTAACAATTGAAAAGGCTAAACTTGAACAACAAAAAGTAACAAATTAAATATCATCGTCCACATTATATGTTCGAGAACAATTGCCTGATACGTTGTACATAAAAAGCGAACACTAATGGAAAATGTATTTTTTTGCAGTATAAGCCTGTGTTAACGCCACATTTTATTTAATTGTAAACATGTTTTTCAAGTAAAATAGTTGATTGGTTCATGTAAGCGATTTAGAGCTCCATTTCCTTCTCTTTCCATTACCTCATTATCATGGTCGTCAACGCGATCACACTGTAGATCTAGTTTACTACGTGAAAGATTACACAGCACTTCACATTTACAGCAAACACTGGCTCCACCGGCATCTAATTCTATGAAGGGAACTTCTCCTTCAAAGTGCCCAACGCATTTTCGATTAATCTTCTAGTTTTCTTGTGACTACGACTGAACTCTACCTTAGCTTCATTGACAGGATTCCTGCGTACGGGTGGTATCAACCAATCTTTCAGTGGATATGCACTGTCGCCTAGAAGCACGGCATGAGGGAATGTTCGTCAGCCATCGTACATTCGTGTTCACACTGCCTGGCCACTTAGCACTTACATAATAGAATATTTAATCAGGACCACATATGAACATGCAGTTAATGGAATGTTTTCCTTCTTTGTTAACAACATTTTGTTCATTTTCATGAGGTGCAGCTGTATTTATTAATGATCCATTACATTTACACCACACACATGAGGAAATCCAGCTACGTCATGAAATTTATGTATTACGGTAATGACATTTTCTGGCCACTTTATAATTATGTGAAATAAAGTTCAGTTAATTGCATTTAACAACCCTTGTGTACAGAGCAACAAACATATACTTTAGAAATATCATGCATATCACTTATTACATAGTATTGTCAACCAGTGCCCATCCAATGTAATGGTGCATACAGCTGCTGATCAGGCGCAAGAGCGCCACTTTTCCGTGTTTCGTGTTGAAGTTCCTAACCTATTATTTGCAGAAGATACGCCATTGTTTAAATACTCATACGAAATCTCTTTTTGAATTCGTATATATAACACAAAACTTGCGAACTGTAAAAAGTTTGGTAAAGAATCTGTATAAGTAGCAAGTAAACATTAGTAACTTGTAAACTTTTGTCTGATTTGTGAAACAGATTCTTTGTAAAGTAGTCGAAATTCACTTGTAAACTACGTAGCTTTATACAGTTATTGAGAAACATAAGTTCACATGTCATTAGTATTTATTTACAACCTACAAGTCTTATGAATAATGTAAAACGGGCCCCATGTTACAAGATTTCCTGTCGGTCGTACCAATTTTAATGTTGTTATACAACAATAATTGAAACTGGGAAGTTGATATTTTTACAGCATTCTATGCGAACACTGGCCATTTGGGATAGTGTTACTTTTAATACTGCAGTATATGAAATTCATTACTTCCTTGTACGTCATCAATAGTAATTTTATGTAAACAAATATCGAATTTTGTGATGCTGAAGGTATAATATTTCATTGCTTTATTTGCTTCGTAACCTAAAGTGTTTTATACAGGCTATTGATATAAGAATATTGTCAATATTTACTACAAAAGTTCTTGTCACACGAAGCATGAACGAATTTACTGCTATAATCTGGATGTCGTTCATATTCACCAATTACAACGGGCATAAAGTAACTAATTTGTGTTTCGAAGATCTAAACGTTTTATTGCATTGGTTGAATGTACAGAAATTTAATAAATTGGATTTTTCCTACATCAAATTTGTATTTCACATTTCAAGAACACATGAAGAGTTATCATGCTTAAAGTCAACCATAACAGTGACACTGAATACAATGGTCGATGACATTGCATTGTATTAATTACATTAACATTTTTAAATGCTTAACGATTCAATTATAAATACATTAAACAATATTCTCGAGTAATGTACCGACAGTTCCGGGGATACATTCAAACCAAACTTAATCCTCTTAATTATTTATTTCAGGACCTTGTGCAATTACGTTACTCAAAATCATATGGAGCTATAATAAAAATACTGCCATAAATACATGTTTTCCTTACATAAAATATTGAACACCTACGAGAAATAAAGGAAAACATTTACATTCTTACCTTTATGGAACAGATGTTTAACTGTGATTTGAGCGTTGCGCAGTTATGGAGTGAAGAAATGCCATGTTGACATTCACTTAATAACTTGCAACGTATTGTTTACCATTTATAACTTGTCTTTGAACTGGTTTATATATATTTCGAGTGATGGTTACCATTTCACTGGAAAGTAATCTATACGTTTCAACAAAATTAATTTCAGTTTACGATGCTGTGACAAACCTTCACAAATTAAAAATGCCGTTTTGTTTTTTCATTTACATTACAACAGACCCAAGTAACTTCATTTGAAATTATACACTAGCTAAATAAATGAGGCCACCTACTGATTTCTAGATTACAGCTTTCGTTACCATTTACAAATTTTGGAACTGTTTTCAAAATTTCACTATTATTTTTATATGTTCAGGGCTTCGAGTCTAAGATTTCAGAATGTTTTCTGGTTGCATTAGAAACAAACAAATTCACTTTCAAAATTGTCATTACAGGTTTTTTATAGTCGCGGAAGTATAATTTTACAATTAATTTATGTCCCAGCAGATAAAGTGACATCGATTTCAGTACTAAGGTTTGAAAATTTTTACTCCACACATGCCCAACAGACTGAAAAACAACTTCAGATGTAACTTTACCAATATTTGCTCTGCATTTAAACTGAGAACACAATTAACCATCAGGTAAATACGTGTTTTATCGTAATTCCTTTGATATTTTGTCTCTGAATAATATATATCGTCAAGTTTTATACATATAACACATATATTTGGATAAAATAGATTATATCTTCAGTATAAAGTATTTCTGGCACTGCACAGTCTTCAGCCACACTCTACTTTACTCTGTTCCGCGTTTACTTAATTTAACATTGGAAAATATAATCTCATTGTTCTTGACTTTTAACGAGCTTTCTGTATAGCCATGTTCACATAACGAGGAATAATACATATAGGACAAAAATATTTCCCGCATATTTCGACAACTTCAACACTTCCTTTCTCCTCCGAAATAAACCTGGCTAGGAATTCAGTCTCCGTTAAAAAACAACACGCCAAGCACACCCGAGTCACTGTTCAAACTGTGTGTCTGATCACGTGTTATGGACTCAGCAACAGAAGACAAACGCAAAATATCAAACAGTAGAGGTGCGAAGAGCGATGATGCGCCTGGCCTCCGTGTTGCATAGCAGCCGGGTATTCCCCTGCAACAGAACGAAGAAAAACTGTAGTTAGGCCGTACCTACCACACACATTCATCACTGCACAGAGATACGCCTTTGCTATACCTTCATCTACCGGCACCTGAATTGTGTTACAGGCGTTTCTTCAACATCCCACACTTTCCATTATTACTACCGGTTTTGCACTACTTTCATGTCTTGAAGCTGCTATATCCGTGATAGGTGAGAAAATATTCATGCCGATTCCCGTATACAGTGCACGGTGTAAGGAGAGAAATATTGTAAATAATGTACTTTACCTCTTTTCTGTTCATACTCGAGTGTAAGTTAAGAAAACTATTTGACAGTTATTTTCCTCCATCGTTGCAAATTTCGGTATTTACAAAATGTTTTTGTCTTGTATGTTTCTTTTTATAATTTTCTCTACTTTCAGTTGTGCACTGTAACACAAATTCACGTTCCAGTAGATGCTTACACTTATAACTATTGTTACACAGGGTACGCGTATATGCTTTGTGAATTTATTTCAAAATTAGATGAAATTGGTCATAACAAATAAATTCCTTCTATATATTTGTGTTTCTGTTCACTTATAGTGCAAACACGTCTTGTTTACATGACTTGCTTCTCAAATGTTCAGTTCTCTTCATAGGGCGCTTCTTTATATTTCATACCGTTTGTATATCTACAAATCCATAACGTTTTCATATATTTGTCGTAGTAATTTTGGATAATTCATCTCTACACATCTCAATATATTCCTTACCTGAATTTATTTTGTGAAATTAACTCTACTTTATAATAACATTGGGACGTGATTGTGTACTTAAATAGTAATGAGAACTTAACACGGTAATTTACTTACAATAACCAACTTTTCTCGCGGATATTCTATTATTTTCAAATCAATGGAATTGTTGCCTATTTACGTTCAGCATTTGTTATTACTTGCGCAGGCTTACATTATCTTCTTAGCTATTATCTTGGCCATAAACGTTAAAAAGATATTTTTATTGTTCGTTATATTCTTCTAATTTTCACTGCTATTTCATACTAAAGCTTACAATATTTTTGTTGTAATTAACTACATCCTACTCACACATTAATATATATGTGTATGGTTTTAATTAATTCACGATTTCAACATATGTAAACCATCCTTCCATTGCCTTCTGTTTCTCTGTGCCCGACATTCTTTTCTAAAACACACTAAACGTTGAAATATACGACTTTCATTGCGTAACTCAACACTGTCTAATATTAACAATCCAAATTGAATATATTATGTTCAATAATCTGGAATTACCGACAATGTATGAATATTTTTACTAACCCTATGTTATGTTTAGTAACATTTGATTCCCTTTATGATCGTCAGTGAAAAACATGGCTTATAGCTGACAATGCAACAAATAACACATTGCAATATTATGTTATCTACTATAAATTAGCAGTACATAAGAAACGATGAGCATTTCAAGAAATTGAAAGAGACTATTATAGTATTTTTGCTTGGAGATCGACCCATCATATTTATTTGGACATTATTATATAATTAAAAACAAATTATACTACATTTCCAACAAAAATACCCACTGACATATATTTGTACGGCGTCAAGTGGTTTAATTTGTTCGCATTGTTCTTACTAAACTAATGACCAGGGAAATAATACAACGTTGTACGATTATTCATAAATTTAAAAATATTTGCACTTGAATTATCTTAATTTTTTTAGGAATAACCTTGCATCTGAAGTTGTTTTTTTGTATGTTGGCTATGTGTCTACAAGTTTATTCATATTAACATTTAGCTTTGCATTTGAATGTGTACAAAAGTCTTCAATCATCTCCACTATATCGGAGGACTAATCGAATATGTAATGTTTCATACTTTTCATGAGGGATCATGACTCACACTTTAAGCTTATAGCTGTGACAAACCCAAGTAGGCCTACTTCTTTTCTAGCAATCAATGTGATACGTTTTATTGCCATCATATTTGAACTGTAGACAAGCTATAACAAAATTTAACAGCACAAACCATTGGAAGTAATTCCTTGTGAAAAAGTAAACCAACCTTACACGGGCCACTTTCCTGGCAAGTGAATATTAAGGAAGTTACGAGGTCTTGAAAATCTAGGTTTAAATAAATAGTATTTTCTTCGAATATAAAAAAAGTCTAGGAGTTAATTACTACGATTGAGTGGCTAATTTTGAGTATTGTTGCGAACTTTAACCTGTACAAAATTCTGCCTGAAAATTTTCCTATATTGTGAAAAGTATGGGTTGGCCACCCTCAAACGGCATACAAGATAAGACTCAAATTTAAAAAATAAAGAACCCCTACTTACATGGCACTAAATGGCATATACATCGGACCAGTAGGATTGCTCACATTCACTAGAAAAGAGCTGATCTTTAAACGGCTGGACAGATTTACAGATTTCCTTGAATTATAGCTTAGAACACTCTCGACCAAGTCACCTTTCAAACAAAAACAACTAAATCAAAATCTGTTCATTCGTTTAGGAGCTATGATACCACAGACACGTCAAACTCGTAACACCCCTCTTTTGCGTCGGGGGTTAAAAATTACTTCGCCGTCAGTAAGCCTACTGTGAACATTTCATGTTGTGTATTCCAGAACCTAAAAAAAATCATTTTTTGTAGGCTCCTAGAATTAACCGTTTACACTACTTTTCAAGTCTAGTAGCTCCCTTAGTATTCACTTGTTTTGAAAGTGTACCACATAACGTCCGCTTACTTTTTCACAAGGAATCCCAAAGCGTGGGTTATTAACTTCCTTACATCCTGTGTATGAACTGTTGTGAGTCGCGACTATCGTGTAAGCTGATACAGTAGTGGCAGGAGTAAAGGACCTCAACTTGCATTTCCCTCTGTGACATGACGTTGCAGCCACCTGCATGTCTACCTTGACATTCGTAAAGACTAATATAACAATAGATATCATCACCTAGAGAATTCTTGTGCCTACTCTCTGCTCCCGGATCGTGCTTTGACCCTGGTGTGGCATGTTTCTGGGAACTCCGAGACGTAGTTGCCTCGATGTTCGTGGATTCTTTACTAAAAGTACAAATGGGAGTTGTGCGGAAGACTAATAGAGTTTTTGGCCGATACGTATCTTGTGGGCGAGTGAGTCGTGGTGACATTGACGGGCTGCGAGTGGTACTCAAGAGTGCTTGGCAGTATTGTTTGGTACCAGTAGTGCGGCGAGGGTGTTCCGGGACTTCA